>APFE031464829.1:109775-128546 GCA_000404065.3 Pinus taeda | reverse complement strand
CTATATCTCTATCTCCCCTTGTCTCTCCTTCTCACCCCCAAAACATACACACACTCTCTCAGTGTAGGCACATAAAAATTAGTCAACCATAAATACAATACTTGAATTTTCACCCTAAAAAAATGTTTTCTTACCCCAAATGTTTTCTTCTTAAAACTATAAGCTATTTATAATTGGGTACATTCTTATTATTCCCATTTTCCATCATTCAACATTGTTAATTACTTTACATTCAAACGCAGTAATATAAAATAACTACCACTGAAAATGATTTGGGGTTTAACACTCCATAAGTCACAATGATTTAATTTCGAGAAAATTACTATTAATATTGGAGAGGAACGGAGACAAGGTATGTTTTTTACTACAGTAGCTCGAGTTAAATATTTGAATGGTCTATGATTCCAACTACTGATCGATATGAGAAAATGGAAAAACTAATAGGTGTGACAATAGGAACAATGGAAGAAAATAGTTTCAGATTGATTGCAATGAAGATTGTTTGTAATTGACTATATTCTTAGTATTCACATTTTTTATCTATCAAAATTGTTACATTGACACTTTGCACTCAAAATTTGTATTTTATCATTTTTCATCATTCAAGTTACTAATAGTCTCTCTCATCTCAACAAATTGAGGTAAGAAAGGAAATTTTTAATTTAATTGACCAAATTAATCTTAGCATATTTAGCATATTTAAAATTATCAAAATAGTTAGATGTTTAGCAAATTTTGTATGACCGCACATGACTAAAATCAGCCTAGATCCATCTTAACACAAGATCTATCAAGTGCCGAGAGGGATCAAATCTCTCGAGGTGAAAACCTTTCCTCAAGTTTTGCACTCAAAAAGTAGGTTTGCACCTCGAGAGATTTGATCCCTCTTGGTGCTTGATAGATCCAGTGTTAAGATGGATCTAGGCTGGTTGTAACATAATTTATATATACGAAATACATGATGTTGGAAAAAAATAAAGTATTTATTTATTCACTAAAAGCTAAATAAATTAACTGAAGAGATCATTAACAATAAAGGTGATAGTTTTAGACTATTTACCTCCTATACATATTAAAAATATGTCAATTTAACTACGTTGCAAATAAATTTAGATAGGTTACATAACTTGCATTTTAAGATATTTGCTAAATATTTAAAGATTTTTTTTAAAATTATTGCAATGTTTGATTTGATTTTTTTAATTGTATATTAATTTATGAACTATTTAGAGTATCTTTACCCATTAAAATATATTTGAGAGTTTAAATAAACTAGAATAATAAATTGGAGAGGACGTTATTGGAAAATTTAATAAAGAAAAAAAATTAATGAAAAATTGAAAAGATAAATATTAATGATAATTTCTCAATTAAATTCTGTAAATTAATACATAGTTTTTTTCGAGAAAGATCAAAATAACATGTTGACATATTTTGATAAACTCTAAATAGTTATTTAGATTTTATTCATGTAATTATTTTATGAGTTTTTTAAGGATAGTGAAAACATACCCCAATCTTTAAACTTTGTTGAAAATAAAAATTTGTATGCATGAATTTAATAAATGTTAAAGAAGAAAAGAAATTGTTAGATGTTTTTGTAAATAGGTGGTGGAAATAAGTATGATAAAGAATAAGTTAAACTCTTAATGTAATGCTCTTTTACACATTGAAGATGCATCCACTAAAGAATTGGACTACATATTCTCAAGCATTGTTCCACAATGATGTGTCCTCCAAGGTGGGGAGCATGTTCCCATGTTTCCCTCTCTTGAAACGTGAAACACAAGTGTGGAAGATCGAATTACAATTTTCTTAGAGAGTCTCCACACTTCTCTCGCACAATATTTCCCCTTCGGCATGTTCCCCTTTCGAATATATTTGCACCTCCATGCACATTCTCGCCTCGGCACACTTCTTCCCCACCTTGCATCCCGCACAACAGTTCTTCCCCACATGTACTACTGGTTTGTTGATAAATTGCAACATCCAAATTGGGTGGATATTATTCTAATTATTACTAAATTTTCATCAAATTTGCTATATGAAATATTATGGGAGGGACTTGGCTTTCAAAATTAAGTTGAAACTACTAGAAATTTGGGTTCTTGCTCTTTGGAAAGCATTGATAAAGTAGACATTGTTTACAATTTCAGAGATGGATTTAATGGTGTTATGAGGAAAATGAAAATCCTAGAGGTTTTCTTACTGCACACTAAGGATCATTGTATATAATATTGAAGATACTTACCATAATATAAGTTCTTTGCACACTATGATTCTCACTTCTACACACTATATCCATTTCCATAAAAAATTGACATCATCTCACAGATTAATGGTTGAAAATAAATTTATTTGATTAAGTTATTTATGACAATATATTAGAATCATGACAACATAAAAATAAATATAAGGTAGGAACTAGTTGCTTTGCAACTATTTTCCTTGTTTATAGCGATTTTGTTTAAACTATGTGAATTTTGAGTTTTCCTATCATCGGTATGTTATTTTACGTTCAAAATATAATGCGTATGTTTATGTTAGTGCAATATTTGAGTACCCAAAACCATGGGCCAACTCAAATACCATTGAAATTTACCATAGGACTTCCCATGGTAATTTGATCGACTGACTTGATTTGATCACAAAGTGATGAGTATAAATCTAAACATTTGGCATCTAAGGAGGCAAACCCTAAGAGAAATCAAGGGTGTGTTCATGAATAAAAGTTTTCGGTTTGATCTAGGAAATTTTCTTTCATTTTGGTTTGTTCAGGCACAACTCACAGAAATAATGGTGGTGTTTTCTATGGTTAAGCACATAGTGTGTCACTTCTAGGTGTGTGGTATGATCTAGTGATCGATCAAAGTCAAAAATCATGAATACACTTGTTGAAGATGAAGGTATGATCAAAGGGGCCCTAGTCTATGTCCTAGCATTTAACAATGGCTCACTAGAGTCCTTCCTCACTTATGGTACAACTTGTGATTTAGAAGAAGTGTGATGGAGGTTGAGAATGTACCTCACGATCAGATCTTGTTTTGGCATATGGTTGCAATCTAGTGTGTTCAAAAATTTAGAGACAAAATGAAGTGAAAAGGAATGTAGAGTTCGAGCAATTAATTAATTGATGTGGTGGGGTTGTCTATGGAGCATTGAAATCTTAGGTAATGACGCATCTCCCCAATTTTGCATCAAGCTGATGGTGTTCGATTTGGTATGACGTCTCAAGATCAATCAAGGAAGAAACAAGAGTGTTTTGATTGCATTTAAGGTTTAGTGTGTTTTGGTTCAGATAGTGGTGTGATGAAGCAGGTTGATCAAAGACTTAAATGACATGACACGATGAGGGAGTAAGACATGGTGTGTTGAATATTATTTGATGTGATGTCCATTGATTGATAAAGTGATAAGATGATCACCCTTGATGAACCCTATATACATCGCAAATAAAGGCATTGATTGACTTACAAAGTGGTGGTTCACATGATGTAGTAGTTGATAGTTAAAACACTTTTGTGTGTGTGTGTTTATTAATGTCACAATTTCTAAACCAAGTTGCTATAATTTCAAAATGCTCTGAGAAGAGACTTTTTATATATGAACTCTTGGCTTATCTCACCAAAACAAGAGAATCAATTATACCAATTGCAATGGTGATTCAGGTTGATTATGGCAATGCTTGTTGCCAGATCCACCTATGTGTGAGTGGTTCTAGTCTACATTATTGTAGGCATGAGCATTGTATCCCTTAACCTAATTGATACACTATATGCTTCTTGAATCAAATTTTGAGTATAGTAGAGAATTATACTTCAGAATGTTGTTGGGATGGTATAGAGGTTTCATTGAACAAACTAAGTTTATGTTGTATGGTGATAACTTAGAAGCTAGCCTGTGTATTTCTTATGTTATGTTCTACTGGGTAAATCAGGGTTGTTGTAAGAAATTATTTCTGTGAATTTTATGCACCCTAGTTGTTGTTATCATGTGATGTGTGGTGTACTTATTAAAACACACAACATATGGTGATTGATAGAGTTGTCCTCATATCTTGAATAATTAGATCCTGTTATGACAACCAATTGTTAGAAAATTGGTATGTCTAAGTTTGATGATGAGTTTTTGAGCTTGTTCCCTGATTCAATATTGATGATGTACATGATGCCTATGATTCTTAAATATGTTTATTATTGACGTTATGTTGTTGATAATTCAGTCAGTGCTTATGATATTTTATTGATAAACAATGTGGTGCAAAAGTTCCAGATCATAGTTGTGGTTGTAGGACTAATGTGTGAAATTGTAGTAATTATTTTCAGGGTTGATATGTACGATCAAAGCTATTGGTTGCAGGATCAATTCTTATTGTGGACAGGGTTTGTATTTTTCTAAGTTTATTCAAGGTTGTCTGAGGTTTCATATATAATGGTTGAAATTCAAGGTTAGGGCTTTAGTTATGCTAAAATGTGATGTTGCTTTAACGAAACAATGTTAGAGGTATGTTTGAAGGACCAAGATCATGTGGTTTTATTGTAGGAATAAAGTTTGACCATTAAGTATTCATCTATGTTAAAATGTTGTTTAATACTTGATAGTGTTATGATTGTGTGAGTACATTATTCTACCTAGAAGTATGTGGCCAAAATGATCTTCTAAGTTTTGAATTTCTTTGTGATGAAGAGCCTACTTATTACCAAACTTGAAATTTCTCCACTAAACTCATGATGGATTATTATGATTAGAGTTTTTATTATTGACAAATGAGGTTGAATATTGTGTGATGAGTATAACTGCTAATTAAAAATCAAAATTGGTATATTTTTGTTACTATGGTTTGGAGTTGTCGACCTAATGGAATTGTTAATTAATGAAGTATGTTCATTGTTGATGACAAGATTAAATTTGTGACAGGATTGCAGTAAGTGTGAGTGTGTGATTGATGAAAAATTAAGAGTATGGTTAATGAAACATTTGTTGAGATCAGAATGTGTGTTGAATAGGATTTAAGTATTATTGTTGCAAAGGTCTAGGGTACTAATGATGTGTTGTTGAAGACTGTGAGTTGCTTGGTTGTGGATGTTAATGATAGGATTTGAACTGAGTATTGACGTTGAAATCTCTATCTTGCAGGATGTGTCCTACTAACGATGTGTTTCTAATAATTGAATGAGTATGTTGTTCATCAAAGAAGAAATTTGTTGAAGGGAATTTGTTGATTTTGAAATTATACTAAAGAGAGTGGATCTTGGTTGAAAATGGGTGAAAGCATTAAAAAGCATTTCAGGTAAAAAATGGGCCTCAAAAAAAAAAATGTACAATAAAAATAAACTTTTTAAGAACTAATAGGATTCAATATGAAGATGTCGGCCATGAGGGATGATTCAACATTTTTGGAGTAAAAGGGTAAAAAAAAAAAAAAAACTACTTTTTCAAATTGTATTTTCAACTTATATCCTTACAATTTTACTCAAATTTCGAGTGGGGGCACTCACTGGATGCATAATTTAATTTTGCATCTAAGGAGTACTAATGTTGCGTACATTTGATGGACCCCACTACACAAAAATGTGAAATGGCACCCTCTTCCCCAACCCTCTAGCCTACCCCCATTCAAACTCGCTGAAATACTATTTAAAAAAAACACAAACAAAAACAACAACACCAACGAAAACAAAGAAAACAACAACAAAATACAAACCAAAACTCAAAAAACAAAAAAAAAAAAAACAAAAAACAAGAAAAAAAAAACAAAAAAAACAAAAACAAAAACAAAAACAAAAACAAAAACAAAAAAACAAAAAACAAAAAAACAAAAAAACAAAAACAAAAAACCAAAAACAAAAACATAAAACAAAAACCAGAAACAAAAACAAAAAACAAAAAACAAAAAACAAAAAACAAAAAACAAAAACAAAACAAAAAAATAAAAAAACAAGATTGTAATCACATTTTTTTCATGTATTTCACATTTTTCGTGTAGTAGGGTCCATTGAAAGTATGCAACATGAGTACTCCTTGGACGAGAGAAGCACACTCTGGGAGGAATATATGTCAACTGGTACCAAAGACAGATCGGGTTCCAATTCCCCCAATACGTAATGTACAATACCATCAGTGTGATCATCATCATATGCGAAGACGGAACGAGTAGCCACATAGTTGACCTATGGCAGGGAAGGTACTTCTTGCAAACAAGAGTTGATAGGGGACGATGGTTGCAAAGGAGGCGCCTAGTGACCAATGAATGACTGTTGATCAATAGTCAAAATTCTTCCTTCATGCGGAAAACAAACCACATGGAAAAGTGAAGAAACAAGAGCTCCCATGACATAAAAATAGTCTCTTTCAAGCAGAAGATTAAAATCTAAGGGACCTTGGACTACCATCACGTCTATATAGATGGTCTTTCCTCCAAAATTAATAGGGAACTTCGGAAGGATCCCTAAGGGTTGACTAGTTCCTCCATTGAAAGCCAACAAATTTTGGGTGACAGGCACAAGTTGTAGGGAACCCAAAGCTTGCCATGTAGTTAAGACATAATGCTAATAGATGTGCCTTCATCTAATATAGTGTCATGTACTACCATATTATGGGGTTGTACTATGATCTGGAAAGGCACATAAGATGGGAGGCAGAAAGTAGTCAATTGACTCCAATCAAAAGAAACAATAGAACTACTTGGTGGGGGTATCATATGATTGCCCCCATGTCCTATCGGAGAAGGAGGAGGACTCTCCTAAAGAACTAGGACAAGAGGGTCTCTCTTCGATTCATGATAATCTGAGGAGACGAGAAGAACATGAGCAGTATGATCATCACTACTCTCTTCGGGAACAAAGTGAACAACTGAAAGCAGAGCCAATTCGACGCTCTTTTTGACCACTGGTTGGTCAGGAACAGACATAAGAGAGTCACACTCAAGAAGAGAAAGATGGGCAAGAGATGAATCCAAGTCAATCTCTTTACCAACTAGGAGAGGGTTAGAAGAAAGCCTCTGATAACCAACATAAAGTTGGGGTTGAGGAGCTGTAAGGTTTTCCAAAGCTTTGGAAGCTTTATCCATAAGAGGACAAAGGTGAAGAAGATGCTTCCCTTCACATAACCTATAGGGGAACCTAATTTTTCCCTTCTTCTTACCTTCATTAGATGAAGGTGTAGCATCGACATGGTCTCTATAGGTCGATGGGTATGGTCGATTCAGGGCGTGAGACCATACCTCTAAGACTCTGGGAATGCCAGGACAGTCTCGAAGGAGATGGTCACCCTTACATAGCTTGCAAGGGAATTTTACATTTCATGGAGGATCAAAAGGTTTGTCTATAGGAGGTGCATTTGGAGCAATAGTTGCACGATTGGCATCTTGTTTATCTTACTTCTTCTTCTTCTTAGCCTCTTGGTTACTGGATTTCAAACTTTCACTAGGCGAAGTAGAAGAGGAAGATGAAGAAATATGGGAAGAATGTGATAGGTCAAATTTAGAATCAACATGAGTGATTCAAATGAAGGAGATGGTGGGGTAGGAGTTGGGACACTCAGGACCACTGAGGCCGAAAATAACTAGACAAACAAACCAATGGTTAACCCAGGGAGGGACAACTTTACACCAACATTTCCAAAAGAAGGAAAAGGACCAGGATTCCCATCCGAGGGGAATCCTTGATTGGTAGACTTTGGAAATGTTTCCATTGGAATCAACCCTAAAGAATCACTAGGGAATATAACTTTAACCAAGAATATTTCGTGGGTAGTTAATTTTAAGACACTGAAACAAAACTTTGCATTTTCATATTTTAAGAGTTGAGAAAAGGACGAAAGGTGACTCTTGTCACTTTCGGAGTTAAAGAGCTCGAAAGGAAAAGTGCTCAGTGACATTTTAAATTTAAAGAGTCAAAAATACCAAAATGACTGCTCTAGATGATCTAGGCAAAAGGATTACCAAGTAACTGTGAACTGCAGAATACCTACTGGCAAATCGAGAAGTACGGGTAGATAATCTCCTCGAATGTTGTGTTAAGTGTATCACATTTACAAGGCAGTATAATTAGCTTCCAACGGATAAGCGATTACAGACCTACTGGGGTCTCCCTTTATATACTTGATGGTACAAGGAACACAAGTCCGTACTAGCGCTGTCTAATGTCGAAGCGAATGACAACTGCTAGATTTAATACCTTAGAACATGTCTCTAGCCTAGACCACTAAATTTGAGCGTTAAGTTTCAATGCTTCCTTAGGTTAATTCAATATATTTTAACAATTGATCTTGAATTAAGTTTCACTTACAAGGCCCTACCATTGTCTTTGACGAAAGTTAACACTAATTGAGAGATAGAGAACACACAATCAATGCAACAATCAAAGAATAAAATCTTTCACTAATAAATCTCCAAAATGCATTGAATCTTCCTATTGAATGCACTTCAATTAGTCCTTTTAAATGTAAAGATAATTCATTTTTTTTAATGCAAATGATGATGTAACTCTAGTCTTCAATGATGCTAGCTAATGTAACATATTGATTCAACAAACCAAAATTATGTATTTTCCAATGAAATGATAACATTAATCTTTTACAAACACTTCAATGAAAAAATTTCAAAACAATCGACAACATTCAAATGGAAAGCATGAAAAGAGAATTCCTTCCAAACCAATGATGCAACGATTCAATCAAGAACAAGATGAGCAATGTAATCTATGCCTGAAAAGAGACACTTAATCAAGAGAAGAACAAATGAAACTTTTCAAACTTGTTTAATTGAAATAAAAGCGATAAAAGTACTAAAAAACAAAAATGCATGGAGAAACTAACCAAAAACTTGACTTGCTAAGCACTCAAACAACTGAATGGATAACAGCCTATATGCCCTAGGGCCACAAACCATCCAAAAACTCAAAAAATCAAGTAAAAGAAGGCAAACCAAACAAGCACACAAACCAAGCCAATGAAGCTTTCCAATTAAGGAGAACATAGGAAAAATGAGCTAAGAGGCAGAAATTAAGAGGGTAAGACACACTGGTTATGATCCAAGAGAAACCTTGATATTCACCTATAGGAATTAGAGCGACTACCTAACTGACAAAAAGCACTAATCGACACGGCCAGCGCAACTAGCCAAACTACAACTAGCACTAATAGGCCTGATCGACTCAATTGTTTGGCCAAAAAGAGCGATGATCGAGGGATTCAAGAAAAAAAAAAAACTTTCAAAGGCCAAAACAAGATTTGCAACTGTAAATTTCAGACTCAGAGTAGTGAACCAGGCAAAGTAGAGAAAACTAAATGGAAATGGTGATACTAGAAAAGTTCACACAAAACCATAAAATAACAATCAATCAAACAGAAGGATGGGTTCCCTAGTTAAGTTGCAAATTTGTGGTGTAGGTAAATTCTCAGTGCATACACAAACAATTCCTCTGGCCCAAGAGAATGGATCTAGCCACAAACAAACAATCTATGGAAAATCTCCTTAAGCTAGAATCAATTAACAGGGCCTACCTCTTAGAACGTTATTCCACTTAGTGATGATCTTGTTTCCTTACTCCAGCTATCTTCTGTTTCCTTCCTTCGAATACCTAAAACAAGTAAACAATCAACAACAACAAACCTGATAGCATACAATATTCAACCTACTTAACAGGTCAAAGAACATTAAGCCATAAAGATGTAAAATAACACTTCATGTAGGAAATCAATCAATAGTTGTATTCATATAAATCATAAAGAGATTACAACTGATGCCTTGACATTGCTGGTCTCCTCCGACGTATCCGGGTTCCCACACTTCTGTTAGCACTTCATAGATAGCCCCAACAATGGAAGTTTTATGGCCTCTTCCCTCTAATCTCAAACCAAACCAAAAAACACTATTCTTCCTCAAACATACACTAGAAATCTAAAAGTTATAGATGTCTTGTTGATCATTCAAAGTCACTCCAAAACTAGTTTAGCTTGGGAAAAGAGAGGTTTATATAGCTTGGATGGATGGAAGATGGTTCCTCTCATCATGGGAGAAGGTCTTATCTCTTGATTTTGTTCCATCCTAATAGGGGAAAGGAGCCCAAACTAACTTCCTCGGCTCCATCCAGCCCAACCATCTACTAGACTTCATTACGAAGCTTCTAGAGCTGGAAGCTTCATCTCCATATTTAAAAAACTTGCCAAAAGTGGATCAATGCAACTAGAAAAGGGCTCAGTCACTATATACAATACTAGGGCTAGTTTTAATCTCTACAAATCAGCGTGAGTAGGAAAATGGTCATTAGCATCAATCTTGTAAACTGGGGTAAAAGGAAGATTCATGGGAAATGATGCAAAACGAAATCATTATGCTCATGAAGAGGGACATAATGGGAGTTTCTTCATAATGGGAAAGCATGTAGGGTTAACTGTAGAGGTCCTACAGGATTGTGGAATGGGGAGTACAGGTAGAGTGACAAAATGCTATGTAACAGCCTCCAGAGCATTTTTCCAACCAAGGCTACGAGACTAGTAACTCAACCCAAGCTAAGGATACATGATAACCAACCCAAAACAAAAAAGGGAAATAAATCCACAATCACCATGGTTATCCAGGAAATGGAAAGGCTAGGAAAATCCACTGTCAATCCTAACCATCATCCATGCCAATAACAGATCATGACTAGCAAACCACATGCATATGTCATGCATGCCAAAACTAGTGAGGAAAACATACATTCAACTTGGTACCTACAAGAAAAACCCATTGTAGTTGTTGATCCTGATGTTCTCTTGTGCTTTCCTGCTCTTCCTTTGCCTTCTTTATCCCAAAAGCCAAGCATGCCACACTCTCCAAGAGTGCTCCAATAAAAATCTAAGTGTCCAAAAGTATCATAAAGAGAGAATAATGAGAGAGCTCCAAAATTGAGTTGACAAAAGTTTACCAACTAATCCTCAGAATCCTTTTTATGAATGAGGCCTCAATTTTCTTCATTTTCTATTATTCTATTTCATTTTCCTCCTCACATGAAACCTGCGACCTTTCACCTCTATTTTCTCCTAATTTCAACTATTTTCATAAATAAATGTGCAAAAATTCCATTTTGCCTTTCCAAAGCCTTAACCATTGCCTTTCCCAATTTCCTTAGTCATAAACAACCAAATGAACACCCCTTAGGATGTCTTGCCCATCATTTAGCTTGGAATACTCGTCCCATCATCGTGGCCTTATATATTTTTTACATGGATTTTTAACCATGGCTATTACAAACCCCCCCCCCCCCCCCCCCTTGGGGGAACACCGTCCTCGGTGTTCAATGACACCTATAACCATTAAGACCACATAAAATAAAACATACTACCCATGGACTTTATAATATAGCTCATTTTAGTATTTATAATGACCATTTGCTAAAACATGACAAGCATACCGTTTACTAGAGCTTTATAACACAACTCATTATGGTATTTACAATAATATACACATATACACATTTGCTTAGCCATCAAATAAAAGGATAGTATGTTTGCATCTACAACAAGGGAATCCAGAGGCTCACACCTCCACCCTCAAAGTAATACCAGGTTTCACCTCCTTCCTAGGAAGTCCATAATCCACTGCAAAGTCAAAGCTGCATCAAACGTCCAACGCTATAATCTAGCACCACGTGTCCTCTCGGTGAATAATTATCGTCTCATTGTTCCAGTGCACACTCCCGATGTGCATTTGATTCCATCTAGCAATGATAATAACTAAAGAAAATCCATCCTCAACCTTCCCTTCTCTGCTACACAGTCCCTGGGGAAATTCAGTCACCCCCTTCTGTGCAGTCACACACCTTTCAAGTTTCATTGGCACCCCCATCTCAGAAGTCTATCCCTTGGCAAGGCTTCCTTAGATCAAAAGATACAAAAACCAAGGCATATCCCTACCTTAAAACCACCATACCATTCATATCATGCTCATGGAAATCAATGGGCACTATTGGGTACCAATGTCCCATAATGGCGCTGCTCTTGAAGTGCTTTACCAACATACTATTGCAATTTCCAGTTCCTTTTGTTATTGCTAATTCTTGCAGTCAATTTCAACCACCCAACTAGGCATTTCATGCTTTCCTATACCAAGCACATAATTTCCATTAGATTCAAAATAAATTGAAATAAATTCACATCATACCTCATTGGTGGCTTGTCAAAAAGGTACACATTCAATCCTGTTTACTTCCTGCCACAATAAGTCAAATAGCATATTTGACCAAATCATCATGTATAAACATATTAGATCAAGTTAGCTCAAAACAAAACCATCCTAGATCAAAATCATAAATCACATGTAACCATCATAAACCAGAACCATAGAGCACATGTAATCATCATAGACTAGAATCATAGATCACATGCATAGTAAAACTGAATAAAATACTGATACTTATCCTTTAATCAAATCGTAACTTCTACCTTTGTCTTTATTTCATATGCACTCTAGATCAGTTGCCAGACCTGAAAAACACCCAGTGCCTTCTCCTCACCCATGTGCACATACACATCATGTGCATCACACACATAAAACCACACATGACATACAACACCATGCAATACGTGCACCTACACTTGACTTACAACACATACACCTACACCCAGTGTACAACACAACACAATACACACTCCTACATCTAGTGTACACCATAACACAATACAATACGTACACGAAGTACAACACAACGAATACACATGTCATGATACCACGACTACACAATGCACATACATAGTACGACATGCATACAACACAACACGTATGACATGCACACAATACCACGTGCACCAGTACCATATGTAAAAAATGTACGCAATACCACATGTACACTTGACCACCTGTACAACATGTGCACAAACATCACATGTACACCGTACCACCTATACAACATGTACACAATACCACATGTACGCAGTACCACATGCACACCATGTAGACAACACCACATGTACATAGTGCCACATGCACGACATGTACACAACACCACCTGCACACAACGCTACTTGTACAACATGTACATAGCACCACATGCAAACAAAACCACTTGTACAATCATGCATGCAATATAATATGTACATAGAACCACAAGTACAAAAATGTTTGCAACACCCCATGTACATAACATCATTTGTACCTAACACTTCATATCCAACATGTGCACAACACCATCTGCACACAACGCCACATATCCATCATGTGCACACTACAATATGTACACAACACTGCATATTCAACATGTACATACCAGCATCTATACCCAGCACTACATATGCAATATTCACACAACACTATTTGTACCACCCTATACATAACATTGCATAAACAACATTTACATATATACACAACGTTGCATGCGCACAACATCATAGATGCAACATGTACAACATATACAACATATGCAAAACAATAGCACTGCACATCCAAAACCACATTGTCTCTACCAAGAAACCTTTCTTCCAATGTCTTATCTTCCATCCATGCTTATCCTATCATGTTGTGGATCACGTTGTTTTCATCTCATTGATGTATCTCTCAACATTAGCCTATCCATAACATAAACATAGACATAGTATAATCACATAATATCAATTCACATCCACATGATACTAACCTCAAAGACCTATGAGGCTACTCTTCCCACTTGATTTCCCATAAGACCAGGAACCTCGTCATGTCATTCACCTACATAATCAATCATTCATCCACTAGAATGATCCTTGACAACCCTATCGGACAGTGACATAGATACATATACATAAACATTATCATAAGACAATCATGATCCTATTAGACAATGACATACATACACACATATATACATATAAACATTAGCATTAAAAAACCATGATCCATGGTGACCTTGTCAAACATGAAATACATGCATACATACATTTATACATATGAAAACATCAACATAATCATGATCATAACATAATTACAAGATAGCATAAGGTCAGGGTTAAGATAACTCCCTTTATCTGTGCACACCATGCACAACATTGAGAACAGTCATTCCCAACATAGGCAACGCATTTGGTGCCTCAGCTCCATTTACTTCACCTTTCTTGTTACCTTTCTCATGAATATCGTATCACCATCCATTTACCTCAATGGACCCAACCAATCCAACTATTTGTCATACGCTTTCCTTTAGCTTCCCTTATACATGCACTGAGCTTCATCTAGACCTTACATCACCTATTGTGTTTCATTCATCTCTCTCTTAGCTCCACTAACTTTTCTCTTTCCCAACCAATTTCCAAGACTCTCAAAACATAAAAGGAAATACCAAGAAGCAAGCAAGAGGAAACCATGGAAACCAATAACAATACGACACCACAAACAAAGCAGTATGGCCATACACAATACATAGAAAAAGCTGCAATCAAGCACAAAAAATCAGAAAAGACCAAAAGAACAAGACTAGAAACAAACACCATGACTCAATCCCTATGGTTCCCAAAGCCTCCAATGGAGATCTCAACCTGAGCCTTCTTTAAGATTTCATGTAAATCTCTTTTGCCATGCAATCCCCTCCATCATACTGCCATAAACACATAAATTTCAATGCATAAATAAACATAACAATATGCCAGTTACCTAATCTTGTTGTGACAAGCATACTTCCTTGTAACTGAACACATATGTGCCATATCTCAAGGGACTCCAATTCCCTTAACAGATCTAGCTATAACTAGACACTAGTTGTTATACCTATCAAATACATGTCCATGAACATAGCACATATCCACATAATTTCAGAAAAATTAAGGTTAAGAATACTTCATATATGCAAAGCACTCATTCGTTTGGAATTAGGGTTTCCAAACATAGCCAAAAGAATTCTTGCCCAATTCCTCTCTTTGACCTTTTCCTTGCTGCAATTGAGTGTTACTATGCACTGTCACATCACCCAATTGTTAGTTATATAAACACATCAACTATTAGCTTGTCAGGCTAATACCAAGCATGTTTCCTACAATTCTTTACGCATGTCAACTACATGTTCCAAATATCAAGATAACCATATCTATCAATTTGAAATCAACCTTTACCAAGACTAACAATCATGCCATAATCCATAGGAAACTCATAGTCATTAGGCATAATGCTACAACTATCACCTACTACACTCAAGTACATATCAACTGTCTCAACGCATATGTATTAATACAATCATCTTAAAACAAGATAATTGGAACACATACTCATATTACGCAATTCATCAATCATTCAACCAACTTGCAAACATACCATGTTTAATAAATCCACTAGATGACATAATCAAACACTCAAATATCAAGTAGACGACATAATCAAACATCCAAGCACAAAGTAGACGACATAAGAAAGCTCTCACCTTAATGTATCTCAGGGGAGGCAATCTTATCTGCACAATCAATCCAGATTAGAAATATATAACTTCACAACATATGAACTCAACCATAAATAAGGTCATGATATCCATAATAGTCACTATCTAACATGTCCAAATCATAAGCTCATAAACATTTATCATTCATACATAATAATCACATTTGCACAACCAACCTAGATTAGTATGACATAATATCACAACATATTAACTCATACTTGAATGTCATAACCCTAACCATTCGCATAGGCCAATCCAACTTAGTATGATACATTTAACATCGATATCTTAATGTAATAAACCTAATCATCAAGTTACTAGCATATAACAACAACAAGTTATATATCATGCTCATCAACAACATATAACTTAATCATCAAGATAAATATCATATAAAAACATCAAGTTAACCTATAACATACTCATCAACAACATATAACATAATCATCAAGTTATCTAACATAGAAACAACAATAGAAATGCATACAACCACGGGTTACTATCATCCATGACTATTCGACACGTCAACATAAGATTACAATAATCAACTAGCATCTATTGTGTATGTAACCATAACATCCATAGGATGAAAGGAATACACATAACCATAATGCATATAAAAATCTTTAACCTACACACCTACATGCCCAACATACAACTTGTAGGATGACATGCTCTTCTGTCAAGCTCCAATGCTGCAATTTCATTTTGATAATCTGCATCTCCTGCTCTATCTCAATCCACATATTAACATCATAAAAACCAACAACATCACGATGACCTAATTGCATGCAATGACCTCATGCACAACAACCTTCATTATGACAATGCATGCATAACAACATATAGACACTGAAATGCATAACAAATGCATATACAATCATACACTCATGACAACACATCCCCCAACAACACCATCAACCTTTACATGGCGATGTCACTACAACCATGATCAACACCATGAAAATGCAAAATCACATGGACTACAAGTATAAGAAACACATATGCAACCAACATGAATGAATGACCAACACACCACCCATCCAGTCCGAGGGGTGAACCATGCTCTCATACCACTCGGTAACACCCTCTTCCCACATCTACCCAAGCAACCGACCAGTCGGGATAAACATGTGACCAAAGGCCGCTATGATATGATTCAACCTCCTAAGTCATGTTAAGGAAGTCGAACCAACCAAAACACACCATACAAACATTCAACATTAGCATTAGGACCCTCAAGAACCAATCCAATATTTCTACCAGCCAGCCCCTAGGTCCCACTGAAATTTTGGACAACTTGACCTCTGTACACTCTCATACTATGGGCATGCTAGCATCCAAGGACCTTTGGACACTCTCACAGGCCTGGCTGCCAACATCCAAGGACTCTTTTGCTCAGTTCTGTGCCAACGACCCCAGAATTTAAGCCACCTTTTCAGGCCCAAAGCCCAAGTCATTTCCCAAAATTGAATGACACCTTCAGAACAATAAGATAGCATGGAAATAGCAGTAGTAATGTAATCACTTCAATAAGGCCTTAATTAGGCCCCTACTAGCCATGATAGGAATTTTGTCAAACATATCACAAATATGTAAACTACAAGCGTTAAAAACAGATCTGAGCATAAGGGTCTCCTACATATCTGATATTCGCTGTGAGGAATTGTTTCCTCATCACTTTAGTTGCAGTTTCATCCATTAGGCCATAGATACATTGTCCATTCATTTACAAGTAAAAACATGATGAGAGCCATACATAGCCATTGTCATAAAACTTATACATAACCAGCATAATAGCAATAGAAGTGCTGATGAAATCATAACCTAATGATCAACATATAAACTAGTATTATACATATAGAAATACAAGGAGAAATAATGTCATATTGTTGATGAAAAATCCAAACCCAAGATGGGACTTCCACAATCCACCCAGTCATAGAATCGCTGAGCCAAATCTCTCTTCAGCCATTCACCCCCGCACCATATTCCAAGAATGAATGTGGGATCCCATAGAACACATCAATCAAAAACCATCGAGGGCTTGTAGAGGCCATCCACCTCAACCCATCAAATAGTGATTCCACCTCACATCGGACATCACCAAAACAATCATCAAATCGGTCCTATCCCAGCCATCCAGGGCTCTAGAGCATTTGTTCCAACCAAGGCTCCAGGTCTAGTAACTCAACCCACAACTGCCACCGAGCTCTAGAGAGTTTGTCCAACCAAGGCTCCAAGAGTAGTAAATCAACCCACCAAGGGATCCAAAGCGTTTTTCCAACCAAGGCTACAAGACTAGTAACTCAACCCAAGTTGTTGCGGGGCTCTAGAACGTTTATCCAACCAAGGCTCCAAGAAATAGTAACTCAACCCAAGCTAAGGAAACATGAGAACCGACCCAAAACGAAACAAGGAAATAAATCCACAATCACCATGGCTATCCAGGAAATAGCAAGGCTAGGAAAATTCATTGTCAATCTTGGCCATCCTCTGTGCCCATGACAGACCATGACCAACAAACCACATGCATATGTCATGCATGCCAAAACTAGTGAGGAAAACATACATGCAACTTGGTAGCTACAAGCAAAAGTTGTTGTAGCTATTGATCCTGATGTCCTCTTGCACTTTCTTGCTCTTCCTTTTCTTCTGTGCTCCAAAACTCCAAGCATGCCACACTCTCCAAGAGAACTCTAAGAAAACTCTAAGTGTCCAAGAGTATAGGGAGAGAGAATAATGAGAGAGCTCCAAAATTGAATTGAAAATTTTTTACCAACTGATTGTTAGAAGCCTTTTTATTAATGCGGCCTCTATTTTCTTCATTTTCTATTATTTTCTTTCATTTTCTTCCTCACATGCAACCTATGACCTTTCACCTCCATTTTCTCCTAATTTCCATTATTTTCATAAATAAATGTGTCAAAAATGGCATTTTGCCTTTCCAAAGCCTTAGCCATTGCCTTTGGCAATTTCGTTAGCCATAAACAACTAAATGAACACCCAGTAGGATGTCTTGCCCAACATTTAACTTGGAATACGTGTCCCATCACCGTAGCCTTATATATATATTTTTACAGGATTTTTAACCAAGGTTGGTACATTTCTCTCACTTTACTCCTTTTTAGGAATCTATTTTCTGCTTCTATATAAACACTATATAAACACAATATGGCAATATTATGCCTTTTGTAAAGTCATATGATAATGTCGAGGAAATTGCAACAAGTTCGCAAGCAATATTACCTTTGAACTTTATCACCAGCCCCAAAAAAGTTGTATTGAGAACATAGGCATCAATTTATATATTCATCCTAAAAAAAATTACTCAAAATATTATAATAATAGTAAAACTAGATTAAAAAAAAATACCAATTAAACTCTAATAAAT
>APFE031464829.1:72931-109089 GCA_000404065.3 Pinus taeda | reverse complement strand
ATAATGAAATAAAATAAAATACAACAAAGTTTTAAAACAAATTAGTGACATATCTGAATCTATGAAAAAATTGAATATAGGAAAAAAATCTTGTAATACTAAATGTTATAGCTCTTAAGATCATATATACAAAGGAGGGCTAACCCATAAACCTTCATTTACACATTTTCATATACACTTTCAATTTAGTTTGTGATGGAGTATTGTCTCATCCTTAAGTAAAATACACTAACAACATATGCAAAGATTAAACTACACTTGTGCACTCGATGCATGAAAAATTCAACCTAATGGTCCATATTATAGCGTACTCCAAACATGCACAAAGTTTAAAGGGTGTTTGTGCACACAATGGATTCAATGGTTGAGAATGCCTCGATCCAACGGTCTCGATCCATATTGAGCTTATACATGCACAATGGTTATTGCAAGGAGATCACCTAATTTGGTATCTAGTATGATGTGGCCCCACATGGAAAAATATGTGGCAGTTGGAGTCGGCCCTCATTCTTGGCACAACAACCTATTGGGCTAGGGTTAGTCTCGATCTCCGACCATTCAACTCCCAACTTGTTTGCATCCTGACTTCCATCAATTGCATAGTCGACTCAACCCGGGTCAGGTAGAGGCCTACTGAGGTTCGACCTACTTGTCCAACCTTTCGACCCCCGACCTGTGGGTCTAAAAACTTATGTTCCTGGCCATCTTCAACATTTAACAAGGTTCCAAAGGCCAGTTGCTTTCATGATTATTCTATGATTCCTCAGATATTTTCAAGAACCAATATTAGCACTTTAGATCACTGAAATCTAGAGAAAAATGTAAGAACAACTTGATAAGAATTACCTCAAGGAATGCCGCCAAACAAAACCACTGACATAATCAATTCTTCCGAACAACACATAGAACAAAAAAACCTTGCAACAACATGAAACCTTTCTTCCTTGACACTAACAACCCCATCAGCTGAATAATAATGAGGAAGGAATCAACATCACTTGCATATTCCCCTACTCACCTAGCAAGTTCTCAACCATGGAATTATCAACAAAATATGTACATAAATCCTATGATAAGACTAGTTCAGCCACATAACATTCATTCATCACAAGATGACAATCAGTCCACAGGGACCACTGACTTTATTACACAAACACTTCACTAGTGCAATCCCAAAACTAACATCATTGAACAATTTACAGTAACAACATGTTAACATAAGGCCATTGATCCCATGAAATGTTCGCATTCATCAATACATCCTCACATGTATACACAAGTAAACCAAGACTTGTCATGTAACTAAATAGCATACCATTCATTCACACTTAACATGGAATCCATACAAGATTGTGTTACAAGAGAACATATCTTATATATTATATTGAAGATCGACAAATGAGTTCAAAAATTCAACTCCCCACCCAACCTTAGATAAGTTGCAACCAAGTTACTTGCAGTTTTCACCCCCAAGCCATATTCTAGTGACTGAGGTGGTCTTTTTCAAGGGAATAAACACCAATTCCCATATGAAACAGAGACTCTAGAGATCCTCCTACCTCCACCCACCAACTACTCAATAGCTAACCAATGCACAGGGAATCTAGAGGCCCACTACCTCCACCCTACATCTATCTAATAATACACACACACACACACACACATACTCCAAGGAGTCGAGAGGCTACATCTCCACCATGGCAGTATACAACATAGTGGTTCCACCAAGTGAAGGGAATCGAGAAGCCACTGCTATATCAAATAAACAAGCAAAGGAGACTCCAAAATTTCCTTTACCAGGAATCCAAGGGCTAAACCTCAACCCCGGTTTGTTAAGGGAATTTTTTTAAAACGCCATCCCCACACTCTAACCCCTTGAGATATCTTGAGACTTACCCTCACCTGAAGGAAGATTCCTCATGTACTTTTGTTTCTCAACCAAAAGTATGATAGCCTTCTAAGAGTGGTTGAAGAAACAAATATCCTCCCCCCATAGCATGAAACTTCTACTATTTACTTTGTTAAATCTAGACAAGTTCTTTTGCTCTTTCTTGCTAAGCACTTGACATTCCTTTGTGTCCCCCTTTGGAACAAGCTTTAACTCCCTAGCTCGTCTTATGTTTCCTAAGGAAATTGCCTTCTTCCCTGCTATTTGTGTATCCCTCATCCATGTTGTTTGTGGACATCTATGTAGTTTCCCTCCTCCTGATGTATCCCTCTCCCTCTCTTGTACTGTCTAAATCTCTCCTTTTTCTATCTGTTGTAGTTCCCAAGTCAACATGGTCTTTTCCCCTTGTCTACAGTTCATAAATTCACCAAAGAAGTTCCATGGATACACCATTCCAGTGCATTTAAAGCTTCAACAACTAGCCTTTAATGGTTTTCCACTCCGCCCAATTTCTTCCTTCAATCTGTAAGGTAAAGTTCCCAAGAAATTAAACTCCTCCAATCCTTTTAGAATATGTTTCTCTTGCTCAACCCATTTAATTTTTAAAATTCAATTACATGATGTAATTACATGGAAAAATCAAATCAATTACAAGTTGGGTTGTTACAGCAGGATTTGATTGGTTGCAACAAATGACATGGCATGTGACTTGGTAGGTGATGTGGACATGCTATTTATCATACCAGATCACTGAGCACTGGAGTTCCATTTTTTTTTTAATGACAAAGCCAATATCTAGTATGACTTGGCAGGTACAATGACACAAAGATTACTTGGAAAAATAACCACATGGTAGGTTTTGATTTTGTTGGTCATGTGTTGTCATTTATGTCAAAGGGATTATGGTCAATGCATGCCTGTCTTATCACGTGAAAAGATGCAATTGAGATGTTCCATAAAGATCTTATGTTATCGGTGTCATAAATGTAACAGTTTAGGAATATAAGTATAATTGGGGAAATCTAATAAATCAAGCAGTAAGGGTCAAACCCCAAATCTAATGTATTTGATGCAAGATGAAGTTTTGTAGAACATTCCAAAATTAGAAATTATGTGGTTTTATGATAAATCCATGAGATTCCTTTTATTCATTAACAAATAAGAAATTCCCTCTTTTTTGTGCATGTTGGGAAGTGCTCATAAGCAGATCGAGAAGGGTCAAGTGATCAACGATTTGAAAATTATGAATATATGTGGGAGTGAAATCACACCCAATGGTTAAGTGTCATGCATGCTCCATTTTTTATTAACATTGATCTGGTTGAGTCCTAAGATTAAGTAGTTTGTATTAATTCCCCCCCCACCCCACCTTTTTTCAAGGGTAAACAATATGGGGGGAAGGCACAAACACGTTTTATACCAAACTATTGATTTCTATTGTCAAGTTGATCAATGACTGTCGTGGACCACATACCCCCCGCAAACCCCCCTAAAGTATAATACCACCAAGGGGGGAAATATACAAGCCATTTTCTCAATAGTGGCTTTTGTGTGGATGTTGGCAAAGTAGGTGATGTGGGTTACAACACAACAAGACACTCACTCTACTGACACTTGGCATAATAACATAGTGACAAACGGAATAGGTGGCAGTCTATTCAGCACTTACATGGTAGAGAAGGTCATGTGGCCTCTGAAACATGCTTGTGTGGAAGGGTGACACATGTCACACAAATATGATCCTTTTAGGTGGCCAAGTGGTTTGTTTTTGGGTGGTACATGTTAACACCAGAAGGTTCTACATGGTATGATGATGCCATATGGAAAGTGATGTATTGCTTAGCCTCTCTGGCCATTAGAGCCTCTAGGAATTGGGATGAATGCACAAGAGTCCTTAGTTGGTGGCCAATATTTGAGATATGAAGGGTTGATGTATCAATTGATGGCCTTGGAGACATGAGATATTCCGATCAATGTAATTTTGTCCTGACATCGAGGCCTTGAGGAGTCTACATTGGTGGAGATTCAAGACTCAACAGTGAGGCTAAATTCCAAGATCCCGCTATTGGGATTTATCAAGTGTAGGTGATGGAAATACTTTCATCAAGTGTTGTGAAACTTGTTGGATCGAAGTAGTTGTGAATGAAAGGGGATGAAAAGGAACTATTGATCCAAGACCCCAAGATCCCATAGGGGATCAATCATAACTCTTGGTCATATGAGTCTACTTTGAACTAAGCCTTAGGACTAAAGGGATATAAATATTGAGGTATTCTAGTTGTCGAAGAAAAGAACTAACAAGGATGCATTGTTGAATGAGGTATAAATCAACTCATAGTGCTTGACTGGGACGAGAAATTAGAGCATCACAATGCTCCTAGGAAGAAACGGATATAAGAGAAGGAGGCCAGAAGATAATGGTTCTCTTTGAGGAGCTAAAGAGATCAAAGAAATTTTAGATCGTTGTTGGCAACACTGGAAGGAGAAGGAATAGTTTAGGAGAATTCCCATGGGTAAAACCATGGATTAATGCCCATGGTAAACAATTTAATTTTCATGGTTATTGATATAGTCAAATAGAAATTTGTGGGTAAATACCATGAATGTGTACCTGTGGTAATGGTAATAAGTATGTATGTATGTATGTATCTAAGTATATATGTATAATAAGAGGAAGAGAATGACACAAGTAGGTTAGAGGTCTAGATGAGAAATTAATGCATGAAAAAAGGGATAAGAATTAAGTATTGAAGTAATATGGCAGAGGAATAATGGATCTAAAGCTACTATCTGAGGCGTGGAAAATAGAGAACCAACATGTGTGAGTGTAATAAAATGGGCCTATTCATATGAGAGAAAAAGCATGTAAATGACAGCGAGAAGAACTACAAAGTGGTTGACTTCATTTTGTGATAGGACCAAGTTTGTTTATGACAGGTTTTAGTTTTGTTTGTTTATGACAAGGCCAAGTTTATTTGTTTGTGACATGGTCGAGTTATTTTATTTGTGATAGGGTCAAGTTTTTTTATTTGTGACATGGTTGAATGGGATGTTTAGTCTATGTTAAGAGTTTTTGTCTACTAGAATAAAGTTTACATGATAATTGGCTACTAATATGGTTGAGCCTATTGATGAATTCTGTTGACATAATATGTTTCTATCTATCAAATGAATTAGAATAAGAGTATTTCTACAGAAATCATAGTTGAAATGAGAAAGGGTCCTACCAGTTAAGAATAATTATTATTACAAAGATACATGAAATTGCAGGGGTCATGGGAAATAATTGCAAAACTAAAAGTTGGCACTGCAAATTGTTGAAGAAGGACAATTTGTATCAGAACATTGAAGTATTTCCCTTCATGAATAATGGATCTAGTCAGAAAATGGTATGAAACAAAGTTATATGGCGTAACTATTAAGGGGTTTGTAGTTCCTTTAGATTGGGGCCTATAAAGATAAGGGGGTTGGTGCCTCCAATAGGTTGGTGCTTGGAAATAATTTAACAGGTTAGTTCCTGCACATTAGGGATTTGGTGCTTCCTTCAATTTGGAGCCTATAAATATTAGATATTTGGTGCTTCCTTCAAGTGGGTGCTTATAAATTTAGGGGATGCATGTATCCTTCTAGCCTACAACAATATGCAGACATAAATTTTGTGGTTTTCTCTATTTATGGGTTTTCACGTACAACTAGTGTCTCTATGTGTTTCTACGTGTTGCTTACATGGTTGATTTCTAAATGAATTGAAATGTTGGATATTGCAAATAATTGTCAAAATTGGCCATAATATTGATGCATCCCCCCTTGTTAGTATTATCCTTGTTTCAAACAATAGGTATCAAAGCAGGTTCCCCCAAGAATAGTTTAACCACTGTAAGGTAGACTTCTAGGGACCATGGCTAACCAATATTGGCTTTCACCAGATGGAGTACCATTATTGAATGGATCATGTTATGAATTCTAGGAGGCAAGAATGAAAGTTTATGTAATGGATTTTTACTTGGATTTATGGATGTAAGTAGAAGATGGAAATAAGAATGAGTATAATATAGAAGCTATGAAGATAATCTTGAGTGGGTTGTCTGAATCACATTTTGGCAAGGTAATTCATTGTGATACTACAAAAGAAATGATGGATAAGTTGCAATGTGTCTATGGGGAAGAAGCACACAAAGAATTAAAGAAGGTTGAAGACCATGATTGCTCAGGAAATGAATAAAATCGTGAATAGGATCCCCTTGTCATGATTGTAAAATTTACTAATTATCAAAAGAAAAATCCATATTTAAAGGATAAAGATGAAGGTGAAGAAGATGTAGAAGAAAAATCATCAATATGTAAGCTAATATTTTATTGGAATTGTAAAATAATAGGTCATATTGCTCTTAATTGTTCAAATAAAATTCAAAAAATGGTAGTAGTAAAAGAATACTTGAAGTTGAGGGAGTATCCCATGAATGAAATAGGATAAGTCCTTGTTCCTTAGAAATGATTACTCTCCGGAAGAAAGAGATAGATATATGTCTAGTAACGATAAAGAAGGGATTTTACACATGACGATGGAGGAGACATCGGATCCAAATAAAGAAATATATGAAATAAGAAGAGATAAAGAATTTGGTATTCATAGTTACTCTTAATCAAATGATGAAAAAGACCTTGATGAGAAGATATATTTCAGAAGAATACTTATCTTTGCTTTGAGAGAGTTAAAGAGGCTTATAGAAAAACATATAAAGCAAAAGGAACAACTATGAGAATATGAAGACGAGGAACTTGACAATGATGAATTGATAAAATCCATTGTTATCATAAATACTAAGTAAGAGGAAGACAAAAGAGTGAAAGAAGTGATGACGAGCCAACTAGTTGAAAGAGAAGGCCATTGTGAGAAATTAAAAGTTGAAATTGTTTCAGTGAGAAATGACCTAGTGAATGCTAATGACCAACTAATTCAATATAAAAATTTTCGTAAGAGTACCAAGATTTTAAATGGTATTCTCAACTTTCAAATATCTCTCATCAAGATTGGTCTAGGTTGTGAAGAATAATTAAGAACTAAAAATTTGATGGCCCCACCCATGGTTCTCTCATAAAATGCATTGTAAATAGTTTTACAAATATGTGAAATTTAAAAAGGGGACTTAGTCAAAGGGACACAAATTCCAAATCTTGGGAGGAGGATTACTTGCTTGGGATGATTGAGGTTTTCTGATGCAAAGAAAAAACTCAAATTGCTTGGACAACCATTAAAGGCTAGTGGGTGCATGATTTTAATGTGTTGGATCTTAAATTAAATGAGCTGCTAAATAAAGGACATAGGCCCGCACACTGAAGAACCTTAGAAAGGAAAGGAGTATTTAAAATTAATGGAGGATGAGACCAAGTAAAGAAGAAAGGACAAGGATGAATAATCCTTTCAAAATAAGTAAAAGCAAGCAATAGTTGGAAGAGGCACCACCTTGGAGCATCCAATGAGAGAATTTAGCAGGAAGTGAAGTGAAGAGAAAGGGTTTGGTCCTCATATTACCTAGAGGATGTGGGTTGAGATAATAGTCTTTGGAGCCCTATAACAGATTGGTTTCCTTGGAGGTTGTGGTTGGAGATAGGATCCTTAGAGATGTGTAACAGCTTGGGTTCTTGGAGGTTGTGGGTTAGGATGTAATATCTAGGGTCCTATAATGACTTTGGTCCCCTAGAGGCTCTAGGTTGAGATAGTAGCATCTAGAGCCTAGGACAACTTGGAAAGAGGCTAATCCTAAAGCAACATCAAAGGAAGACTTGATTGAAGACCTTTGATTATTACCTTACTATTACAATGGATTATGGACTTCCTGTAAGGGAATGAATCATTATGTGTTCACGTGGGGTGAGGTAGAGAACCTTTTGAATCCTTGTGCTGAAGAAGATGATAATAGTCAACTGGTGGGATTAAGGAAGAGGTCCTCTAGGATTCCTTGTTTTCGTTTAGAAACTAGTGATCAATTTCCTTAAGAAAGCACCCCCTCAGACTCTGTAATTTGGTTCAGGGGAGAAAAATGCATCTAAGCGTGGTTGCAATTGTCTATGGTTGGGTGGAGAGTCCTTGTCCTTGACTCAGTTTCCCTACAAATTTTAAGATAAGTAGTATCCTACACTTATTTCAAATATCAATGACTCTATATTGCATTCTCGCAAAACTAGCACTTCATCTTTGGATAAAAAGGGAGACTATCAATGTATGAACACGTGTTTTCACCCCGATGCAGTGATGGTACTGATGAATAAGTTAAATATATTTGTATGTGTGTGATTCCCTGAAAATGAATGATACTATTAAAAAAACTAAGTGTGTGTTGTTGAAGTATAGTTTCTAGATCCATTGCATTTATAAAGGTTGTAATTGATGTTTTGAACCACTACAGTGGCTCATCATCAGGTTGAGAGAAGATGTAAAGGACTAATCTCTACGAAGTTTTAAATAAAGAGGCAAGGGAAGAAAAAGAGCCGACATGAGAAAACCCTTAAATAATGAAAAAAGGGGGGTATGTTTAAAATAATTCGAAGGGAAAATGTATATAAATGAAGCTTATAATGAAGCTTTAATATATTATTTATAAATATTATAAATTAATAATTTTATAGAGATATTTAATAAGTAATGAGATGGAAGAGAAATATTTAATATGAAGTTTATAATGAAGCTATAATAATATTATTATGAATATTATTAAATTAATAATTTTATATTATTAAGATATTTGATAAGTAATGAGATATATTTAATGTTAAAAGACGTGTTTGTTAAAAGCTTTTTAGTGAAATGATATTATTTTAATAAAAAAATTTAATGATGTAGTTACATAAATTATTAGAAAAGATAGATTGAAGACCATTAGGGTTTGGTTTGAGAGGGGATCATTTTGGAGGTTAATGTGGGTATCCAATTCTCACTAATGTTCTAGCCTTCATCTCTGTTGAGGTTATTGGGGTGTTTGTTGTTTTCTAAAGCCTCTCTAAATTTTCTATGAAAATAATGGTCAATTTTAGCAATGATATGTGAGTTATATATGCATATTTTATGCTTAGCATTATTGGAATGTTCTTCTAGTGCAAATGTCTTGGTTCGATTGCGTTTTATGTCAGTTTAGTGCTCTTGGATCCTGGTTTTGATGGACCAATTCATTTCTCCAATGTATCTTTTGCCACAAGCGCAGGGTATAAGATAAACACCTTTATGGCATTTAGGGTCAAGGGTATCTTTTACAGATTTCAGGAAACTCCAAATGGTATTCATAGGTTTGAAAGTGGTCATGATGTTATTATTTTTCAGGATATGGGTGATTTTATCAGTGGTTCCCAAAATGTATGGTAAGTTTACTTTACCTTAAATGTTATCCATGTTCTTTTTATTTTTAGGAATTTTACTGGCATTACGGAAATCTTCTATTGCTTGATGTTTATTCTAGCAATTTAAAAAAAAAAAACTTTTATTAGATGTGTCTTTTCCATATCTAAGTGTTCATTGTCAGATATTCTCATAGCTCTTATTGCTAAGGTGTTAAGGACTCCAATATTTTGGGTGGGGTGATCATGGGAAGAGACATGTAGATATTTGTTTAGTATGGGTCTTCTTCCTATATAATTAGTGAGCTAAGGATCCATCAGGGTTACGAGAGAGGAGGATGTCAAGGAAAGGAAGGCTAGAGTTGACTTATGTTTCCATGGTGAATTTGATTGATTTAGATAGACTATTAAGGTGATTTTTGAAATTTTTTAATGTGTTACGCCCATGAGACCAAATGATAAAGGTTTCATCCACAAATATTTTTCATAATTTAGGTTTTAGTGGGGAGGAATTTAAAGCTTTGTTCTCAAATTCTTCCATGAACAAGTTGGCAATGATAGGGGATAAAGGAGATCCCATAGCGACACCACAAGTCTGTTCATAAATGTCACCCATGAAACTAAACAATGTGGTTCTAAGGAAAATTTCAATGAGCTTGGATGTATCAGGATCATTTAATTTTTTAACAATGTCCATGGCTTCTTTAATGGGGATATTAGTGTAGAGAGATACTACATCAAAACTAACTAATATGTCATTTTGTTCAAGTTTGATATTTTTTATTTCATTGATGAAATGAGTTGAATCTTTAACAAAAGAATCATTTTTTCCAACAAGAGGTTTTAATTTCTTGACTAGGTGTTTAGCTAGATGATATATAGGCCCACCAATTGTATTTACTATGGGTCTAAGAGGGCACCCTCTTTTCGGATCTTAGGATCTCCATAGATTCTGGGAGTATAAGGATTGCTTTCTATAAGGTTCTTGTTGTCCTGCTCATTGTTTGGCTTGATTGAGTTGTATACATCTTTGGTGATTTTCTTTAAAGTGTTTTTATTTAACTTGTTAAGGAATTCACTATTATTGAGATGATCAAGAATTTTATTATTGTATTCTTTTTTATTCATGATCACCGTCGCTCCCCCCTTGTCTTCTTTTAAAACTACAATGTTAGGGTTAGAATTAAGAGATTTGAGTGCAAGGTATTCTTGTTTACTGATATTGCTTTTAGGAGGTTTGGATATCCTAAGGAAAATGGAGAAATATTGTCTAATAAGATCCTTGATGGTTTCGGGGAGATATTTGATGCCATATTATATGTGGTAGAGGATTTCTTCAATAGGAATGCAACGTGGAGTCATGACAAAATTAAGTCCTTTCTTTAAAAGATTCAAGGTTTACTCATCTAATTGGATGTCGAAGAGATTAATGATGAGGTTATCTGGACCTATTGTTTTCGAAAGATTAATGTCATTAGATGGGATAGGGTTGCTACTAATTATATCATTAGGTGGAGAATAGATGATTGAATTAATATTGTTGCACGAGTTGTTAGTGTTAAGAGATGGGGAATTGAGAAGGGTATCAATGGTTGAAGTGAAGTTGTTGTAGGACATGAGTGAGTTATTATCATGACAACTATCATTCATAGATAGGGAAATCAATATTGAATTTGAGTGAGAGATATGAGAGTGAGTTTTAGAGTCAATGACAGAATCAAAAGCACCAGCACAATCATATGTTTCAGAAATAAAGGGAGAATAAGATGCATAATTATTGATGGAATAGATAGGATATGGAAAGGATTGGATCATTTATGAGTGCCAGGTAGTGTTATCATGTGTGTGAGTGTGAGTGTTTGATGGCATGTGTGAGTGCAGGTAAGCATTCGATGGAGAAATTTTTGAATCATTGAGGGAAACTGAAATGCAGTTCTTTTTGTAGGTTTGGGAATTAAAGAGAGATCTGGGTGCCTTATGCTGGATTGGAGATGGAGGGGCCAAGGTTGAGAGAGACTGTGAGGAAAGAGTTAATTTGAATTCATGATTTTCATAATCAATTCGAGAACAAGCTATATGATTGTCATTTTTTGCGTTGATGTGTTTAATTGAATCCTTGTCTATGTTACATTGGAATGGAGGATGAGAGAGCATGTGAGCAGATCATTCTCGATTGTGCATAGTAGAGGGACCAATGGAGTTATCTGAAGTTTTGATGATATCAAACTTTATTTCATTCCCATAGATGGAGTTGGAACAATGTGGGTAAGAAGGAGGAGAGGGGAACAGGGAGGTAGAGGACGAGCTATGAAGGTTGTTATTATTGTGTGTTGAAAAATTAAGGTCAGAAGTAAAATTTAAGTTAATGATGGCTTTCAAATAATATTATTGAGAAAATTAGCTTTGCTTCACTAAAATTCCTTTTCAAAATATATTGAAAGTTCTTGAGGATTTATGAAATTATTTGCAAGTTTAAACATGGGTTTTTGAGTGTTTTTATGAAAATTTTATGTGCAAATTAACATAAACAAATGACTGAACAATAGCATATAACAGACATAAACATCATCATAAATAGTATCACAATAGCACATGATGAAGTAGATCACCCCTCTTGGGCTATGTCTCATTGGTCCAGCTTCCAATGGTTTAGCCCTCTCTATTATGCTCAAAAGTATGAATACATCAGTTTACAATAATCAAAAAGGTCTGAAACCTGTTCCAATGTCTCTAGAACACCCAAAAAATCCTATGTAGCCTCTTTCTACTCTTGATTTTGTCAAAAACTAAAGAAGTTATGGCCTTTCCCAATCTTTTGCTAATCGCACCGTAAAATCCCCAAAATCAAGCACCATCCTTTAAATGTCAACTAATGCCTAAATTCTAAAAATTTTGGGCACATGGGGGACCACGTGCCTGAGGCTAAGGGCAATGGCCCACCCCCACCGGTCGAGCCCCCACACCACTCACTGGTGGTTACATAGTAAAGGCACGACCAAGGTCTGACCCTCGTGGGCTAGCCCTACCCCCCATTGGCACAGATTTAAAACTTAAATGAAACCCATGGACCATATATGTTAAGAAACACAACATGGCATATTTTGTTGTGAGGTCATGGGTTCGACCCCCGCTGCCTCTGCCCAGACTTGACCCATAATTTTGGTGGCCCCTAGGCTGCCATGTGGCAGCCTCCAGCTGGGCCATGTGTCAACGCATGGTTGGCCACTAATCCAGCCAATCAAAACACTGAATTTCAAACCAATGAGAATGTGCCACTTGGCACAATACGATTCTTCAAAGAATGTTTACCATTCAACCTTCCACATACACTTTCCCAGTCAGCGCCATGTTAGTAGTATGGACTGTTGACTTGACTGTGGAGTAATGACAAAATTAATTCCTTTCTTTAAAAGATTCAAGGTGTACTCATCTAACTAGATGTCGAAGAGATTAATTATAAGGTTATCTGGACCTATTCTTTGAAGGATTAATGTCATTAGAGGGGATACGGTTGTTTATAATTATATCATTAGGTGGAGAATAGATGGTTGAATTAATATTGTTGCACGAGTTGTTAGTGTTATGGGATGGGGAATTAAGAAGGGTATCAATGGTTGAAGTGAAGTTGTTGTAGGACATGGGTGAGTTATTATCATGACAACTATCATTCATAGTTAGGGAAATCAATATCTAATTTGAGTGAGAGATATGAGAGTGAGTTTTAGAATCAATGACAGAATCAAAAGCACCAGCACAATCATATGTTTCAGAAATAAAGGGAGAATAAGATGCATAATTATTGAGGGAATGGATAGGATATGGAAAGGATTGGATCATTTGTGAGTGCCAGGCAGTGTTAGCATGTGTGTGAGTGTGAGTGTTCAATGGCATTTGTGAGTGCAAGTAAGCATTCGATGTATACATTTCTGAATCGCTGAGGGAAACCGAAATGCAGTTCTTTTTGTAGGTTTCAGAATTAAAGAGAGATCCGGGTGCCTTATGCTGGATTGGATATGGAGGGGCCGAGGCTGAGAGTGATTGTGAGGAAAGAGTTAAGTTGAATTAATGATTTTCATTATCAATTCGAGAACAAGCTATATGATTGTCATTTTCGGCATTGATGTGTTTAATTGAATCCTTGTCTATGTTACATTGTAATGGAGGATGAGAGAGAACGTGAGTAGATCGTGCTCGGTTGTACATAGTAGAGGGACCAATGGAGTTATCTGAAGTTTTGATGATATCAAACTTTAGGTCTTTCCCATAGATGGAGTTGGAACAATGTGGGTAAGAAGGAGGAGAGGGGAGCAGGGAGGTAGATTACGAGCTATGAAGGTTGTTATTATTGTGGGTTGAAGAATTAAGGTCGATAGTAAAATTTAAGTTAATAATGGTTTTTAACTAATATGATTGAGAAAATTATTTTTTCTATCCTAAAATTCCTTTTCAAAATATATTGAAAGTGCTTGAAGATTTATGAAATTATTTGCAAGTTTAAACATGGGTTTTTGAGTGTTTTTATGAAAATTTTATGTGCAAATTAACCACAAAAAAATGTCTGAACAAAAACATATAAAATACATAAACATCACCATAAACAGTATCACAATAGTACATGATGAATGATTTCACCCCTCCTAGGCTATGTCTCCTTGGCACAACTTCCAATGGCTTGGCCCTCTCTATTATGCTCTAAAGTATGAATACATCAGTTTACAATGCTCAAAAAGCTCTGAATATTGTTCCAATGTCTCTAGAATGCCCAAAACATGTTGTGGAGCCTCTCCCTACCCCTGATTTTGTCAAAAAATAAAGAAGTTATGGCCTTTCCCAATCTTTTGTTAATCGCATCGTAAAATCCCCAAAATCTAGCACCATCCTTTAAATGTTTGCTAATGCCTAAATTTTGAAAAATTTGGGCACATGGGGGGCCACACGCCCGGGGCTAAGGCCAACGGCCTGCCCCTGCTTTTCGGGCCCCCGCACCACTTGCCGCTGGTTACATGGTAAAGGCACGACCAAGGTTCGACCCTCGTGGGCTAGACCTACCCCCGATTGGCACAGATTTAAAATTTAAATGAAACCCATGGACCATATATGTTAAGAAACACAACATGGCATATTTCTTTGTGAGATCACAGGTTCGACCCCCACTTCCTCTACCTAGACTTGACCCATAATTTTGGTGGCCCCTCGGCTTCCATGTGGTAGCCTCCAGCTGGGCCATGTGTTAGCACATGGTTGGCCACTAATCCAGCCAATCAAAACGCTGAATTTCAAACCAATGAGAATGTGCCACTTGGCACAATATGATTCTTCAAATAATGTTTACCATTCAACTACCACATACACTTGACCAGTAAGCGCCATGTCAGCAGTACAGACTGTTAACTGGGTTGTCAATTTGTTTCAAAAATTTTCCTGTTTGGGAAAGTGAACAAAACATAATTTTGGGAGCATATGGTATTTGTTTCGCGCACAATGAGTTGTGCCAGATTCAAGATGACGAGCACTACGTGGTCATCCAAGTTTCACATTAATCCGAAAACTATAAATTTTGAGCTATTTTTTTGAGCACTTGATATTCCTCCCCACTAGAAGCCTTTTGGATACCAAAAGATCACTTTCAGTTTTCCAGCAAGTGAGGGTGTAGTTACCCCATGTTTCCAATCTCGATCCATTTGACCTTTGAAGGATTTGTTCCCTTGAGCCCCACTTGAAGGTAATCCACATTCCCTCGTTTTGAAGACCTTGCTCTTCTGTCAAGAATGGTGTTTTGTTGTAGTTCATCAAGGTATTTAGGACAAAAATCCTCAATGGAAGGAATTTGGACGTTTTCTCCTTGATATTCAATCAAAGGAGGCTCATACAACCTTAAGTTTTGAACATTAACAACAACATAAATTTTCATATATGAAGGCAAATCCAACCTAAAGGCATTGTTACCAATATTTTCCAAAATTTTGAATGGACCGTATCTAATTGGCTTTATCTTTTTACCTTCTCCTCGAAGCCTCTCTTTGCTAATGTGAAGCCAAACTTCAACATCGACCTGGACCTTGTGATCTACACGATGCTTATCATTCCTTGCTTTGTACTTGCATTGGCTTGTTTCAAGTTGTTCTTTAACTCTTTGATATACCAATTGGATTTGTTAAATGAACCTTCTTTCGTTGTCTATGTCACTATGACAATCAATAGCAACATCTTTTCCAAAAATGAAATCCAAAGGAGACTTAGGAAAGTATCCCAAACATGCCTCAAATGGTGATGTTTAACTTGAAGAGTGCTTGGCTCGGTTATAAGCATGTTGAATATAGTTCAAATGTTCATCCCACATCGTAGGATGCTTGCTGCAATACCCATGAAGAAGATGTATCACTGTCCCGTTCACCACATTTGTTTGACCATCTGTTTGTGGATGAAATATTGTACTCTTTTTCAATTTGGTGTTCGTGAATCCCCACAAGATTGACCAAAAATTCCCAACAAAGCGAGAATCATGATCACTAACAATGGATGTGGGTAATCCAAAATGAACCCATACATTCTAAAAGAATAACTGAGCAGTTTGTTCAGTTGTAATTTTCTTTTTACATGGAATCAAAATACACATTTTCTTGAACCTATCCACAACTACATACAAATAATAATGACCTCTTTTTGACAATGGAAGACCTCCTACAAAATCCATGGAAGCACTCTCCTACAGTCATGAAGGAACCAAAAGTGGTGTGTACAATTCTAGCTTCCTATTGCTAGGCCTAATGATTGCACATAATGAACATCCTTTAATTCAGCGTGACACACTTTCAAGCATACGAGGCCAATAACGATACCTATGTAGATGTGCCACCATCTTACTTACACTGAAATGACCAAAAATAAGAGAAGTATGTGCCTCTCTTATGATTTTGACTCTTTCTCCCTATGGAATACAAAGCTTGCCAAGATGGTACAACAAGTTATCATGCAAATGATAATCCAATTCCTCTACTTGGTTAGCTTGACTCAAGCTTACATAAACATTATGAAATTCATTGTCTAATGCATATTTCTCAATATAACTTTAATGAAAAATAGAATTATGCTTGAGCAAAGTAGTTACACTAATAATAGGCCTAGAAATAATATCAGAAATTTTATTTTAGATACCTTTCTTATACCTTATTACCAAGTGGAATTGTTGAAGAAAACCCATCCATCGGAAGTGCCTTGATTGCTGCAACTTTGATTGAGATTGAAAGTATGAAAATGGCTGATGATCAATTTGAATGATTGTTTCCTTACCAATCAAGTAGTGTTTCCACCTTTTCACACTTTGCACCAATGCATACAATTAATTTTCATATGTAGGATAATTAATCACTGCACCATTGAAATTTTCTGAATGAAAACAGATAGGCTTATCATGTTGCATGAAGACTACACCCATGGCATAGTCACTAGCATCAGTCTGGATCTCAAATGGCTATATCAAGTCTGGAAGTGAAAGTATTAGAGATGAAGTGACATATTCCTTCAATGCATCAAAGGCCTTTTGTTGTTTTCCACCCCACTGAAAAATCTTTTTCACACTTGTCAATGCATGCAAAGGAGTTGCTATAGAAGAAAAGTTAGCAATGAATTTCCTCCAATATTGGGTTGCTCCCAAACAACTTCTTAACTCAATAACTATCTTGGGCCTTGGTAAATTCAAAATTACATCAACCATGGAGGGAATTGTTTCCAACTCACCTCATCCAATAATATGACCCAAGTAAACTAAAGAAGTTTTTCCAAACTCACACTTTGAAATCATTATATAAAATTGTTCTTTCTTTAATACATCAAGTACTTTTCTCACATGCATGACATGTTCATCACGAGATTTACTGGAAATTAAGATGTCATCTAAGTAGACTATAACAAACTCATCAATAAGTGTCCTCAACACATAATTCATCATACACATGAAGGTAGCAAGATCATTACATAAACCAAAAGGCATAACTAGCCATTCAAAAAAACCTTGTTTTGTTTTGAATGTTTTCTTCCAAGTGTCTCCTTTAGTAATTCTAATTTGATGGTAGCCATTCCTTAAGTCCAACTTAGTAAAATACTTTGCATCTTTCAATTTATCAAGTAAATCATCTATTCTAGGTAGTGGGTAATGGTTCTTTACTGTAATCTTGTTCAAAGCATGGAAGTCCACACACATGCACCTTGTTCCATCCTTCTTTGGCACCAAAACAATAGGTGAAACCACGTGGCGAAGAACTTGGCCTGATGATACCTTTATCCAACAACTCTTGAATTTGATTTTTCATTTATGTACTTTCCATCATTGACATCCTATATATTCCAATGTTAGGAACAAGATTATCTTGCTACAACTCTATCTCATGTTGGATTTCTCTCTTGGGAGGCAATCCTTTTGGTTCCTGAAACATCTCATCATATTGGTTAACAACATCAATCAATTCAAATTTCAATCTTGAATCACAACCTTTAAAAGATTCATAATCAACATCATTTCTTGGGTTTGATAATTAGAAGCACAAAAATCTTGCTTATATTCGCTAGTCTTTTCATCTTCCCCGCAGTAACAAGTGAAATATTTAGTTTCTTGCTATGAGCTCTCACAATATATTCTACTCCATATTTGAATAAATGGTATTTGTTTTCATGTCTATGGAAGATATCTTTTCTGTCATAGAGATACGGGCTGCCCAAAACTATACCACATATGTCTAATGGCACAACATCAAGCTCCACTTCATTTATGAAATTTGCAGTAGTGGCGAATTTCAACTTACACTTTCTAGTTACTTGGAATTGTGCATTGTCACACACCCATCCTAATGGATGTGGTTTATGATGTGGAATGGTTTCCAAGTTTAAAATTTTGACAATGTTTTTAGAGATGAGATTGGCTTGAGAGCCACTATCAAAAAGAGTATCAATTTTTCTCTATTTTTAGATCACCCTTATGTGAAAAGGTTCTATCCTATTCTTTTCATTTGGAGTTTTGTTGTGTAAATTTGAATTACTAGTATTAGCAATGGATTATTTTCCCTTCATACCCATGCTTGTAATTTTAGTTTCATCTCCTGAATCGGATCCCAAATCATGTTAAAATGTTGCAATTGTCTTTTATTTCCCTTTTTGTTGAATTTTTTTGGTTTCATTTCGTGATGAAGCTTCCAACAATGAGCTTCATTGTGACCCTCTTTAGAACAATGCTTGCATGTTAATTTCTCCCCTTCCTTTTTAATAGATGCATTTTTCTTTCCCTTCCCTTTGAAACCCTTTTCTTTTCCTTTACTCTTAAATGGATTTTTACTGCCCTCTTCTGGAGTGTTTTTCCCTCTTGCCTCAAGATGAGTGGCTTGCACACAAACCTCATCTAGATTATTAGGATTAAACATAGGGATAGTATGCCTAAGGTAACTATTTAATCCCCCTATGTACTTCAACAATGTGTGTTGTGATTGAAAATGTACACCTAACATTAGAGAGTCCCTTTTTCTGAATTCTTGGGTGTAATCTTGCACATTTTAACCTTTAAGTTGTCTAAAGTTATGCCAACTCATGATAGATTTCTGCATATAAGCTAGAGGGTAAAATTGTCTTTTAATTGCATCAATGAAATTAGACCAAGAAATTGAGATCTTACCATGTTTTTTTATTATCTCTTCTTGTGTCTTTGATTCCCACCATACTAGTATTGCACCCTCTGGCGTCAAGGAAGCTAATTGAATCTTTATTTCATCCTCTTGAAGGTTTTGAATTTTTCAATAAACCTTCAACTAACGAACCCAATTGACAAGCTTCTCTGCATTCACTTCACCATTATACATGTGAATTTCAAATTTAACATCTCGTTTTAACAAGGGTGATTTACCTGTTCCTTTTGAGGTATGTTGATGAGTATGAGTAAGGGTTGTGTTAGTGGAAGAGGGTGAAGATGCCTATGAAGAAGAATATGAAGAAGATGGTGGAGAAGGTGGAGGTTTACCTCCATTTCCATTACCTCCTCCTCTTGGAGAAGCTTCTCCTTTGGGAGGTTTGAAGATTTCACCCTGTAGTCTGGTATTCCTCTCTTCATAGAGGACCTTCACCATCTCTGTCATATCAAAGAAAGCCTTCTTGAAGACCTTCTCATTCTTTGTCATGTTTGTAGGCTCTCCTTCATGAGACATGCTCACTAGATTCTCAACTGCAACTTGAGGAAGAACTGGTGGTGGAGATTGTGGCAACCTTGCCCTCCTTCCCCTTCACCGAACTTCACGACTTTCAACCAGAACCCCTTATCCTCTCTTGAGTTTCAACCTTGTAAGCATGGAATTCACTTACAAATAGATAAATCCTTCTTTCACAAATAAAACTAAGATCTATGATACCAAACTTGAATTTGATTTAGAAAATTAGTTTTGTTGTGCTAAAATGTCTTTTCAGAATATATTAAAAGTTCTTGAGAATTTATGAAATTATTTTCAAGTTTAAACATGGGTTTTTGAGTGTTTTTATGAAAATTTTATGTGAAAATTATTATAAACAAATGACTGAACAACAACATATAACACACATAAACACCACCATAAACAATATCACAATAGCACATGATGAAGGAGTTCACCCCTCTTAGGCTATGTCTCCTTGGGCTAGCTTCCAATGGCTTGTCCCTCTCTATTATGCTCAAAATTTTGAATACATCAGTTTACAATGCTTAGAAAGCTCTAAAACTTGTTCCAATGTCTCTAGAATACCCAAAAATGCCTGTGTAGCCTCTTTCTAATGCTGATTTTTTCAAAAACTGAAGAAGTTATGGCCTTTCCCAATCTTCTGCTAATCGCACTGCAAATTCCCAAAAATCTAGCACCATCCTACAAATTTGACGCAAAACGCCACGTGCCCGAGGATAAGGCCAACAGCCCACCCCAGCTGGTCAAGCCCCCACACCACTCATTGATGGTTACATGGTAAATGCATGACCAAGGGCCAACCCTCGTGGGTTGGCCCTACCCCCGATTGGCATATATTTTAATACTTAAATGAAACATGTGGACCATATATGTTAAGAAACATAGCATGGCATCAGTAAATGAATTTGGTGTTGTGTTGTGAGGTCGTGGGTTTGACCCTCGCTGCATTTGCCTAGACTTGACCCATAATTTTGGTTGCCACCAAACTACCACGTGGCAACCTTCGACTAAGCCACGTGTCAGCCCATGGTTGGCCACCAATCCAACCAATCAAAACGTCGAATTTCGAACCAATGAGAATGTGCCACTTGGCACAATACAATTCGCCAAAGAATTTTGACCATTCAACCTACCACATACACCTCCCCAGTCAGTGACACGTCAACAATACAGACTCCTAATTGGGCTGTCACTTTTTTTTCAAAAATTCCCCTGTTTAGGAAAGTGAACAGAACATGATTCTGGGAGCATACAATGTTTGTTTTGTGCAAAACAAGTTGCATAGGATTCAAGGTGGCGAGCACTATGCGTTTGTTTAGGTTCCACATCGATCTGACAACTTTAAATTTTGAGCTATTTTTTTGAGTACTTGATCATTAACACATTGACCTAGGATGGTTGGATTTTTAGTGCATGAAATATTTTTATCGCTGAGTAAAAATTTGGAAAATTTATGGGACTATTTTTTACACATTAATTCTTCCACCCTAAGAGCCTTAAGAGTAGAATCTGCATACCTGGATGTGGGTGAATTAAATGCTTATTAATGGATGTTTTCAACAGCGCTGGCATTCGGCCTTGCCCATGGTCCGCCTACATTTCGACTTAATTATTCACTTTGGTCGAGACAAGACTCCTGTGGTTTTATTCATGGCACATTCGGTTCTCCTCTCCATTATCTGCTCCTCACCCTCTTGCCATTGCTCGCTTCAGACTAAGAATTTCTATAGCAGAATGGATGCAACCATCAGCGTTTGGCTCTGGGGAGCTATTGTTGTTGGAATTAAGCTTTCCTTTTCTCAGGCCCAGCTCTGCTCTCTGAATTTTGCTCAACTTCCCCTCAAGCTGTCGCATATCCCATCCTCAGTTACCTGCTCTACAACGTTCTCCCTTCACAACCTGACCATGGTACGCCATCGCATGCGAAGCCGTTATGGTGGAAGACATGGTGGTTGTGGGCGTTCTCAGACTGCTCATTCAGCTGATAAGCCTCTAGCTCCTACTTCCCCGCCCTCATCTCAAGCAAATTTGCCTTAGCCCAGCACTACCTGCAAACCTTTTCTGCATAATACTTTCTAGACCACCGATTTTAAGTTTCAAAACAGTCTCAACAAGCCTATTATCTCAACCAGCATTACCATCATCTTCTCAGAGGAAGAGGCTCAACCTAATGTTACAGAGCACACCTCGGCGGAGCATTCTCAGGGTGGCCACGACAGTGAGAAGAATATGGAAGAAAAAGGCAACATAATCAAACGTGGTGATCTGCATGTCGATGGTAATGCTCTTGATGATGCTCAGCCACTGGGTGGCAACTCCCATGGGGCCTCTATCTCGGTTGACATTGTAGGTAGTTCTAGCGGCAACCGTCGTTCGTCGGATCATCCATGTGGTAGCAGTGTTGATGACGAGGCAAAGGCTAGTGAGTTCTGGTTTGGAAATGCATGCCCTGTTGTGGAGGAATATGCAGACCAGGACGCAGTCATGTGAAGCCTCCTGGCCCCTTGCATGCTCCCCCAACATTTTATTTTGGTTCACCTTGTCACTTTGTTTTGGTTTTATGGTTCTGGTAGTGTATTTTTGTTTTGGTTCTATGGTTCTGCATATTTGGATAGCTTCTCTGTCTTTTGTTGTTGGTATCGACAGCTTCATAGGGGGTTACCCCATATCCTCTTTCTGTTTTTATCGCTATATTCAGGTCCCCATGTATGGCTTTTGGCATCCTGTAACTAGTTCTCCCAATATTGGGACAGTTTTGATGAGCTAAAGGCAAGTAGATGCTCTCATCTCAAGTTTCGACCTCCTTGTAATATTACTTTTATGTCCCTTTAACAGAATTAGTCTTTACAAAGAAAAAAAAAGAGTAGAATCTGCATCAATTTGAGACCACAACACAAGATTAATTAGGTTGGATGATGACGTGTGTAATTTAAATGTTTGATGAGACAAAAAAATTCAGATAGGACCTGGTTCTTTTTGCTTCACTGCAAAGGAGCGACATGATGGCTTTAGAGAATATATGGTTATTGTTGTAGTTCTACAAAGAATGCTTAACTCCAGCAAAGGTAGGTATGACTGCAGAATCCCTACAACATTTTAAGAATGTGAGATCAATATTCCTCTTGGAAATTAGTAATCTATTTCGTTCAAATGCACAAATATATTTTATGATATCTCTTATGTGTAGAGTAATAATTTCGGATTTTAGACTTCTGCGATCAATATTTTGTTGAAGTGTAGTTTATGGATCCATCTCATTTATAAAGGTTTTAATCAAAATTTTGAACCACTACAGTGGCTCATCATCAGGATGAGAGAAGATGTGAAAGACTAATCTCTAGGAAGGTTTAAATAAAGAGGTAAGGGAAGAAAAAGAGCCGACATGAGAAAACCCACCAATAATGAAAAATGTGGGTAAGTTTAAAAGAATTAGAAGGGAAAATGTATATAAATGAAGTCTATAATGAAGGTTTAATAATATTATTATGAATACTATTAAGATATTTAATAAGTAATAAGATGGAAGAGAAATATTTAATATGAAGTTTATAATGAAGCTATAATAATATTGTTATGAAAATTATTAAAATTTAATTTTATATTATTAAGATATTTGATAAGTAATGAGATATATTTAATGTTAAAAGATATGTGTTTGTTAAAAGATTTTTAGTGAAATGATATTATTTTATTAAATTTTTTTAATGATGTAGTTACATAAATTATTAGAAAAGATAGATTTTCGAAAAGATAGATTGAAGAACATTAGGGTTTGGTTTGAGAGGGGATCATTTTAAAGGTTAATGTGGGTATCCAATTCTCACTAATGTTCCAGCCTTTGTCTCTTTTGAGGTTATTGGGGTGTTTGTTGATTTCTAAAGCCTCCCTAAATTTTCTATGAAAATAATGGTCAATTTTAGCAATGATACAAGATTTATCTATGCATATTTGATGCTTAATGTGTTGGAAATAATACTGAGAAGGGGGGGTGAATCAGTATTATCAAATCAATTAATTTTCATTTCACAATCAGATTTGTATATGCTACTTCAATTATGGGAAACTGCGTATATACGCTACTGTGTCTAAAGCAACCAACGTATATCAGAAAACATAAGATTCATTAAATGTTGATCTTTAATCAATGCATCAGGACTTCATTAATCATAAGAACAGTAAACAGGAGCAGTAAAATAGAACAAATCATCACACACATGGACACAAGATATAAGGTGGAAACCCAATGTGGGTGAAAACCACTTGCTGCAATTCGTCTATATCTTATTTTAATAAGAAACTTCTTTTTACAATATTTTGTATTGGTGCAGTCTTATACCAGTACGCAGGCTTCTACCTGCAGAAGGCTACAACCTTCTCTCGTTCTCCCAGCTTCTCCTGGAAGGGAGCTACAACCCCCTTAGCTCTTGTACTAGCTGAAGTACTAGTACGTAGGTGCTAACCTACAGAAGGCTACAACCTTCTCTTTCTTCCAGGGACCACGTTTCATAAATTTTCAGACTAGATCCATCAATAACATTAATAAAACATCAAATATATCTACATCAAACAATCTCCTTTTCTTCAATCAAAACTGAATCAAACAATTACTTCTCTATATGTTGTAACCATAATACATTAAGAGTAACCGAAAACCAATCCTAAACCCAGAACACTACAGCAATAAACAGAAGCAACTAAAACATATTTCATGAGACGTACACTACTTCAATATGTAGAAACCTATGTGCATAAGTTGTTGTATTAAGGCCTACCAGTGTATATGTTGTTTTGAATTATTGAACCATTGTGTATACGTGCCTCTGATGTGCCGAACCTGTGTACAGATCTATAAAATAAAATTTACCCTTTTCACTTATTCAGACATTAGTTATACCCATATTATCAGATTTATAGATCAAATCATGTGCCAAATATAACAGATCAAAATCACACAAAGATACTACTATTCAAGCCTTAAGATCTTGACCCATCAATAGAACTTATCCATCTTTTAGCGCTCAGGTTCCTCCATTCAGATCCAGCTATGCACCATAACCCAATTCTAGATCTTGCTCTTCATAAGATATTCAATACTTTAGTTAATGCCTTTGCCTAATGATCTCTTCCCCCTTTTATAGTCTTAGGCCTTACTCAATACCATGGTCCAAAACCATAGAGAATCAATACCATGGACCCAATACCTGGGTTCAACACTTCAAACGAGATACAATGATCCAAATACCAATAACTAAATACCATGGTCCAAAAATAAGTTTTCCCACATGTACGCACCTTTCGTTGCATGAAAGTGTGTGCATACATATACGCACCTTTTGATCGTCAAACACGTGTGTATACGTCACTTGGTTAAGAGGAACCTGCATATATCTCTTTTTCTTTCATTCTGAGAGCCTGAACTGAGATCTTCCATCTGAGTGAGTTGCCATTACAGACAATACCTGTGCCATAATGCTAAACCTGTGTCATAATGCCAACATAGTGTTATCAGAATGTTTTGCCAGTGCTAATGTTTTGGTTCGATTGTGTTTTATGTCATATGAGTGCTCTTGGATCCTGGTTTTGATGGATTGTCCAATTTTTCCAATGTGTGGTTTGCCACAAGAGCACGATATTAAATAAACAACATTATGGCATTTAGGGTCAAGGATATCTTTTACATATTTCAGGAAACTCTGGATAGTATTCATAGTTTTGAAAGTGGTTATTATGTTATTCTTTTTCAAGATATGGGTGATTTAATCAGCGGTTCCCAAAATTTATGGTAAGTTTACTTTACCTGAAATGTTATCAATGTTCTTGTTATTTTTAGGACTTTTATTGGCATTACGGAAAGATTTAACTGCTTGATGTTTATTGTATCCATTTTTTAAGAAAATTTTTATTAGATGTGTCTTTTCCATATCTAAGTGTTCATTGTTAGATATTCTCATAGGTCTTGTTGCTAAGGTGTTAAGGACTCCAAGCTTCTGGGTGGGGTGATGGTGGGAAGAGGTGTGTAGATATTTTTGAATATGGGTCTTCTTCCTGTATACTTGGTGAGATAAGGATCCATCAAGGTTATGGGAGAGGAGGATGTCAAGGAAAAGGAGGCTAGAATTGACTTCTATTTCCATAGTGAATTTGATTGAGTTAGATAGACTATTAAGGTGATTTTTTAAAATTTCTAATGTGTCACACCCATGACACCAAATGATAAAGGTGTCATCCACAAATATTTTCCATAGTTTAGGTTAGTGGGGAGTAATTTAAGGCTTTGGTTTAAAAGTCTTCCATTAACAAGTTGGCAATGATAGGGGATAAAGGAGAGCCCATAGAAACACCAAAATTCTATTCATAAATGTCACCCATGAAACTAAAGAACGTGGATCTAAGGAAAATTTCAATGAGCTTTGATGTATCAAGATCAGTTAGTTTTCTAACAACGCCCATGGCTTCTTCAATGGGGATATTAGTGTAAAGACAAGTTACATTAAAGTTAACTAATATGTCATATGGTTCAAGTTTGATATTTTTTATTTCATTGATGAAATAAGTTGAATCTTTAACAAAAGAATCAATTTTGCCAACAAGAGGTTTTAATTTTTTTGCTAGGTGTTTAACTAGATGATATGTATGCCCACCAATTGTATTTACTATGGGTATAAGAGGGACACCTGCTTTGTGGATCTTAGGAGCTCCATAGATTGTGGGAGGATAAGGATTGATTTCTATGAGGTTCTTATTGTCCCGCTCATTGCTGACCTTGATTAAGTTGTATACATCTTTGGTAATTTTCTTTAAAGGATTTTTATTTAACTTCTTATAGCATCCACTATTATTGAGATGATCAAGCATTTTATTATTGTATTCTTTTTTATTCATGATCATTGTCACTCCCTCCTTGTCTTCTTTTAATACTACAATGTTAGGGTTAGAATTAAGAGATTTGAGTGCAAGGTTTTCTTGTTTACTGATATTGCTTTTGGGAGGTTTGGATTTCCTAAGGACGATGGAGAAATATTGTCTAATAATATCCTTGATGGTGTTAGGAATATCTTTGATGCCATATTCTATGTCACAGAGGATTTCTTCACTAGGTCTGTGACATTAAGTAATGGAAAAATTAAATCCTTTCATTAAAATATTCAAGGTGTACTCATCTAACTGGACGTCAGAGAGATTGATGACAAGGTTATCTAGACCTATGGTTTTCAAAGGATTAATGTCATTAGAGGGGATATGGTTGCTGATAATTATATCATTAGGTGGAGAATGGAATATTGAATTAATATTGTTGCATGAGCTGTTAGTGTTATGGGATGGGGAATTGAGAAGGGTATCAATGGTTGAAGTGCAGTTATTGTAGGACATGGGTGAGTTATTATGATGAAAAATATCATTTATATATAGGGAAATTGATATCGAATTTGAGTGAGAGATATGAGAGTGAGTTTTAGAGTCAATGAGAGAATTAGAAGCACCATCACAATCGTAAGTTTCAGAATTGAAGGGAGAATAAGATGCGTAATTATTGAGGGAATGGAGTACCTTGTGATATGCTTGTTGGTGTTGATCGTAGGACATTTTTTGTACTAAATCTGTAATAGCTATATATATATATATTATATAATATATATATATATATATATTATATATAATATATATATATATATATATATATATATATATATATATATATATATATATATATATATATATATATATTATATATATATATATATATATATATATATATATATATATATATATATATATATATAATATATATATATAATACAAAGACGCCATGACTTCTACAGGCAATGAAATGATCCATATGGATATGGAATAACACTTGGAAAATTGGGCATAGAGGTCCTTTTTATTAACATGAAATAATTACATAATAGACTTAACCACTTGACAGGTTCTATACATATACATGGATATTCCTTCACTGGGATATAAGCCCTTAAACCTATGCAAAAGGTGTCATGCTAACACTGAAAGGGTTATTTTCATTTTAGTGGAAGGATAGTTGAAAACCATGTAGATAGGCTTAGCCATCCATGCATTATCACAACCTAGATATATTATGCTATCTTTGAGGCATAGATTGTCAAGCCCTAGAAGCTTCTATGTAGTGCCATAGGGTTTCATACAAGCCTAGTATGGAGTCTGGAACCCTTGGTGTGTGGTCGACGAGGTGAAGCCTTTCAAGAACTCATTGATTAGTGAAGACTTGGGGAAATATTCTACGATGTCAGTCGAAATCAAGCTCAGACCCATAGCTCATAAGTTAACAAGGTTTCCCAGTTCGTGTCATGGGAAACATTCGAAGCAGCATATGAAAGAAATTTGTAACCTTATAATGAAATTTGGGTGAACCTTATCCTTGCATTGATCAAAACTCTAGTCGTAGTGGTTTGAGATTGGTGTGCTTGATTTGTCCCTAACATGATTGGTTGTGGGTGTAATAACATGGCCCAAAGGTGGAACTTGAAAGGTTCACTATTATAGCACCATTTACCACCCTTGGTATTTTTGATGCTTAGTTTATGGCCTAGGGCAACCCCTCCTTCCCGACTTGGTCCAAATATTTTAAAAATAATGTTTTATTCCCTGTATGCTACTTTTCCCTGAGATAAAAGCGTGTACATGCGGGTTAGTCAATACCCAACCCGTGCATATGTGTTAAAACACTTAAAAAATATATATATATTTGCTTAATTTTGGGTGGAGTTCACGTCTTTTACCTGTTGATTACCTCCTAGTGCCCATGGCCCAACTGTTTCCCAACAAAAAAATTAATTGGGAGAAGCATAAATAGACTTCTATGGGAAGGCCTTAAGAAGGAAAAGAGATAGAGTTATTATACTGAGATTATCCTTGACTGAGTCTAAAGTATCCCTATGCTTCATGCACTTCCCCAAGTTTCAGGAAACCATTGTTTCCTTGATTGTTGATATTCTCCATCTTGCTTGAGATATCATGGTATTGGTTATGGAAGGACGTTGCAGAAGACTAGGACTAGATGGATTTGGAGGACAGTTATGCTTGGAACGAGAAGAAGAAGACTTAGGTGAATTCTCTCTGTGTTAGTTATAGCTTTCTACAATAAAAAAAAGCGATGTCTTGTTCCTGAGTTTAACTATGTTTATGCATCAGATAATGTTGTAATTCATATGTGAACGTTATTTTGATGTATAACTAATCATTTCCTTATATGATACAAAGTTAGTTTCAATAAAATTATTTATCTATATGCTACTATGTATGTACGAATTGAATTATTTTCAGGTTCGAAGCTCATCAGGAGTTGCAAAGCATCTAAACCCTGTTGGATCTACCCAAACGAAGGACATTCGGGTATGGTCACTCTCACATAGTTTATTTATATAAGCATGTTGCTTGAGTTGTATGAGTGTTTCTTGCTATAGTTTTGTCTTGCTCTGTTGGGGTTCCAACCCAAAGCCCTAGGGTACTTATTCCCATAACAGAATTGGCAACTCCACTGGGGAAAACAATCTTGTTATTCCTAGTTTGTGTTGTTCAGTGTCATTCAGGGCTCAATTTTTATTTTGCTTGCTATTACAGTATTATTTGGTCTAGTAGAGTCTCAGACCTTAAGTCTGATCTTTTTGATCTGGCTTTGTTTTTTTATTTTTTCTTGCAAATCTTTGTATATGTTCTCTACTCTGTTTACAGTAGCATAAACATGCTTGTTTCTATGAAGTGAACCCACTTATACACGAGTTTCCTTTATCAAAAGCACGTGTACACACCTCTGTGCTTAAACACAGTCGCGTATACTATTTTTTGCATTGCTTTTTCAAATCTCTCTACCGAGAAAGATTTGTTGCTTGGTCTGTTTAGTCTCTGAGTGGTCAATTTTTGTCTGAAGAATTTCATTATTCTGTAAGCTTACTGTTTTCAAGTCTCTTCCTCTTTGAAAAGATTTGTCCTAGGTTTGCTTTTGGGTGAGTTTGTGATTGGTGTTTTGGCACACAAGACTTCGTATAGAGGTTCATAATTGTTCTGGTCCTCCAGAATAGTAGATCATTTTCAATCTTAATGTCAAGCTCGGTTTTTGGTCTACTTGCTTTGCTTTCCATCATTTTGTGGCCTTATAGCTTTTCTTTCTTTTTGGAAGTTTTTTATTTTGACGAATTTGAAAGTATTTCTTTCCTGACTTCTTGATCCGTTTGTCAAGCTCTTTGCTATTGTTTGGGTCGTTTAGTACAAGTAGAAGCCTTTTTTATCAAGTTTACATTCGTTGTCCAATTTGTAACTTGGAAAGACTCCTTGTGCTCTTTTTTCAGTCTTTGAGTTCCAGTGGCATTTAGAGTGCTTTCAAAGGTTGTTATGATTTTTTCTTGAAAATTAGAAAAGATCTTAAAAAACGTTGTTTTTGTTTTCTTTTGCCAAGTTCGATTTTGGTTTCTTTTGGTTTGTGAAAGTGAATTGTGATATTTTGGGATTTGTCCTTCTTGTTTGGAGAGAATTTTGTATTCAAAATTTGTATTCTTTTCAACACTTAAGTTGGCTTATCAATAGTTATAAACAATTGCTTTCGTTCTTTTTTAGAGTAATTTAGGATCTTGCTTCTTGATTACACTTTGCATTAGGGTAGTTTTGCATTATTGAAGAATCAATAGTCTTTTTAGTTTTTATATGTGTGAAGTGTGTCTTAAGAAAAGAAAAGAAAAAGTTTTTTTCTTTATAAAAGTTTTGTAGAACCCACGTAGAAATCTCTTTTCATCGAAGAACAAACAATTGCATTCATGTAGTTAGTTTTTCATTGATTTCTTTTGCATCATACAAACACCATTGGTTTCATTTCCATCTATACCCCTAACTTAAAAGAACATCCATTAAAATCAAGCACTTAACTAAAATAAACTAGAACTTTTGTATTGTCATCAGAATACACCAACAAGTTTAGGTTTATTAGGGCCTTGGATTAGGCGAGAGGAGAGTTAACTCTCCAAGGCTGCTCTAAATTACAAAATGTAGAAGTTTGATTAAAGAACGAAATCCAATAGCGTTAGGGAGACCGAGAAAGCTCTGTGACTGGGAGTAAAGCACAAGAGTTAGTGAAGATAAGGACGAGAGATACCCCCTCTCTTACTTGTTGGATCCTACCTCACGACTATTCCGCCCGGCTTTTGATATGAGTTGGTGACCATAGTTTCCTATCCTAAGAATCACACAGGTGGCTGCGGAGGGGAATCCCATGGCACCTCACGTTGACGTTGTATCACGCTCAATAGTACTTCTAGAGAGCACCCTTGCAAAGCTTGGGGGCTTGCATTGGCAAAGGCTGTTGTCTGTAGGTTAGCGTAACTACCTCTGATACCTTCGCTAGTAGGCATGGGGTGTAATTACCCTCGTCTATTTTCAGAAGGCCCTTATTATTAACTTTCTTGTATTTTGGTGTCCAGTCCTAATCACCCGGAGTGGAAATACTTTGGAGTTGCTTGATTGATTAAACTCTGAATTTTGCTGGCCCACAAGGATCACCTTTTGGTTCAGTAGGCTCTATGAGTTACTTCGGGCAACCTGGTGCCTTTCAAAATCCAGGTCATTATTTTCAGACCTTTGGGAACCCCACCCATTCTGGATGGAATTCCCAAGGTCCTCCATGACTTCCTTTTCTAGCCACGCTTAATTTGCCAGACTTAACTAAATTGATGAGTGATCTAATTAGGTAAAATCTAGCTTGGCCTCCGATCCCAACTAAACCTCCATCAAATATTCCGAAGTTTGAAGGGAAGAGTGGTGAAGACTCGAGAGATCATGTGACCACATTTCACTTATGGTGCTCATCTAACTCCCTGATAGATGATTCAATCAGGTTGAGGTTATTTCAATGCACCCTAACGGGAAATGCAGCCAAATGGTATATAAAGTTTCCAAGGGGCACCTATACTTCTTTCACTGATTTGGCTAATATTTTCTTAAGCCATTTTCAGTTTCCTGTCCGCTATGAAGCCGGAACTAAGCTTCTGGCCAAATTTCATCAAGACACGACAACTCACATTTTGGATCATATCCAGGAATGGAGGAGGAGGAAAAGGCTTATCAAAGCCGAAATTCCACTAGAGTTCCATCTCGAATGGTTTCTCCAATCTTTACAACATAAGATCTCAAAGGATGTTTCTCTTTTTGGTGTTTATTCGGAAGAGAAAGCTATTTTTCAAGCCCAATAATTAGAACTGATATATTTGTAGTCTGGGACTCCTCAAAAAATCCTACCTGATGCTCCTAGATCTAAGGTTGATTTAACCAAACCAAAGCCAAGCCCTCATACCGATGGTATAGTTGGATCAATTGATGCAAATATGGTGAACCTTTTGAACCAAATGCAATAGTTGTCTCTACAAACTACTTCTTCTAATTAGGCAGCATCGTCTACACCTTCGCCTTCCCAATCTACCTCTATAAATCTCATCTAGGACTCTAACCCCAAAGGAAATAAACAATCCTAAGGGAAGAGGAAGGGACGAGGTAAGAAGAAGAACTAGGAAGGGAAGGGTAATACAAACAAGCCTGAAAACGATGCCAGTGAGGTCAGAAAAGAGTCCAAGAAAAAGGTTAAATCTCCATGCAAGTTATGAAATGGAGATCATTTGACTCACCTCTACCCTAAGATTCAAATTGCTCAGTGCTTGTTAGTGAAGCAAGGGTCCTCTAGCTCCCAAGCTATCCTGACTAACCCTTTTCCCCAAGGGAAACAATTACTTGATGATGTGAACTCAAACCCTGGTACCTTCGCTCGTGGCAACTAGGAAGGGGAAAATTCCTCAAATGTTTATATGATGAACTCTCATGTCAACTTTGCTACACAAGCACGGGATTATGGTGAAACAGAAACATATAAGGCTAAATCTGTTCCCAAAACCACAGGCCCACTTCATATTGAATGACCCTCTGTTGAGTCTATACCTTGGAGACCGAAAGGTTCCACAAAGCACTCGACTATTAACCCTAATGCTAGGGCAGCCTAGAACTACTCGATTATAGAAGATCTAGCTTAAAGTCCTTGTGCTATGTCTAAATTGGAGGTACTCCAATCATTTCCTGCTTAGAGAAGTGCTTTACTTTCGGCAATCAAGGCAGTGGATACAAAGAATTCTTTAGTGCTAATTTTTGATATGCTAAATGTCAAAAAGGGACTTCCTCACCATATGGCTTTCCAGATAAAGTCCACTTACTGAAAAAAAAAAATATTTTTTGGACAGTTATAGATGAGGGAGCTTCCACATGCATAATGTCTATGTCATGTTGGAAGGCCATTGGATCACCTTCATTTGTTCCTTCATTGACTCTCTTGGCAGCATTTGAAGGACATTCTCATAGGCCACATGGAATTACCCTGACCTTTCCTATATGTGTTGGAGGAAAGATCATTAACATTGAGGTAGAAATCATTGATGCCAACCTAGATTACAACCTCCTCTTACGAAGGAATTGTATTTATGAGATGGATGCCATAGTTTCATCTTTATTCTGCATCCTCTGTTTTCCTCATGAGGGGATAATTGTTAAAATTGATCAGTTAGATTATTCTCCAGGTGACTCCCATGCAACTTCAGATTCTACCGTTCCATTGGTGGATAACCCCCACCAACCTATTGAGAATTTAGGAGTTGGGATGTACTCTTCGTTGATGGGTATATTTGACCTTCCCCCTCCTACAGCTAGAATCAATGAAATTTCATCCTCCAAGGGCCCTTCACAGAAAGAGTTCTTTTGAACTCATTATTTTTTAGACCCTTGGACCTTGCCTTCATCTATGACCACATTAGATGGAAGGAAGGTTGGTGGAATGGCATTTGCCATGTCTGCAGTATAACTTAGCTATCAATCTATCGTTAACTCTACAGACAACGATCCCACTCCTTTTTTAGAGGAGGAGTTAGATGGTGATATGGATCCAGCTTGGACCCTTGATTTTACTTCTGCTTTGGATTACTTAGATATAGTTTTACCATCTGAAGAAGCAATTTTAGAAGCAATGATGGGTGTAGATCAACCATGGGGAGATTTACATCATCATTCATATTTTCTTCCTCCATTGCATGAAGTCGGATCCAGGTTCTCCAATCTGCTTACTAGTGATGTTTGTACAGTTTCAAACCCTTTGGCTCCAGCACAATTATTTTTCGATGGTAATATGTCAGTTATCTCAGAAACTACACCTATAAACATCTCTAGGAATCCTGATGTTATTGAAAATGTCTTCATCGAAGCCGATTGTTCCCCTGAAGAGATTCAAATTTACACCGACCTATTTAAAGAGTTTCGTAATGTTTTTGCTTGGTCTTATGAGGAAATGCCTGGAATTGATCCATCTATAGTCCAGCATGAGATCAAGATGTACGAAAACGCCAAACCTATTCATAAGAAGCTTCGACCGGCTAATCCTTGGAAAGCAGTAGCTATTAAAGCTAAAGTTGAGAAGTTTCTTAAGGATGGTTTCATATACCCCATTCCTCTAATAGAGTGGGTTTCCAATCCAGTCCTGGTAGATAAGAAGCAAGGAACAATTCAAGTGTGCATCGACTTTAGGGATTTTAATAAAGCTTGTCCAAAAGACAATTACCCCACACCTTTTATTGATGAATGTGTGGGTAATCAATTTTTTTCATGCATGGATGGATTCTTTGGTTACAATCAAATTACTATTCGTCCAGAGGACCAGCTATCATGTGGAATGGGTCGAGGTTGCGGACAAGATCGACCTTCCTAATATCTACTGATATCTAGTGATAAGCAAACCAATCAAAAACTATCTTTCTCTAAATATGCGAGTAAAATAAAGGAAAACAAGTGTTTTAGGCCTACCTTGGGTCCAATGAAAGTTTGTAGAAGCCTCGCTCCCTTGCTCCAAATGAGCTTCCTTGAAGTGTATTTCTGCAAACACAAACAAGCAAACCAAATCAAATAGCACTTGAAAAGCCAATATTATAAAGCATATTCATCATAATGATCAAGGAGATTATGAAACAAACCATAAGACAATTTGTTGAGAAAAATGAATCTGATTGTATTAATTCAAATGAAGAAGAACTTTACAACCTGTGCCTTGATGTTGTATAAGCTCCTCCCAGGGTCCGACAAGAAGTCTCCTCTACTTTGACAAGATTCACTCACTTCCCAATGAAACCAAAAGGTATGTGATCTCTCCTCTCAAGTTTAAATAGGAAGTCCCAATTCCATCAGCATTTACCCTCAAAATGTTCAGCTTCTAACCTCTCTAGCAACTGACCCAAAGACTTAATTTATAGTGCAATGGAGGGAAGTTACTAGGTCCTCCTTCAAAGGGATAGCTCCTCCTATCAAGGGATTAGCTCCTTCTCTTTTGGGATGCATGAAACACTTTGGAGCGAACAATCCACGTCAAAATCCTTCTAGAAACATCTAGAATTAACCCAAATGTGAGTTTTTTAAGATAAAATTGCGCCTTTTTGACTTTTGCAGGGGTACGCACCCACCCCTTTACAGAGAGAGTGTGCAAGTACGCAGGTATTATGAACAAAGAGTGCGGGTCCGCAGGTAAAAGTAGGAGAAAGTGCGGAACCAGAGTAATATTGATTTTCAAAGTCTTTCTCTCTTTTGCAAAGCTTGACATGAAGAGCTAAGGTCTGAGACTTGCTTAGGAGGCTAATATAGGTGATGATAGACCCATAATGACTGCAAATAATCATGGTGATGATATTTTTGTGTAATAGATTGCCCCCTAAAGTGCGAAGTCTGTAGTAGATGAGGATTTCATTTATCATTTAAGAAGACTGAAGTGCTTTATCATTTCGAGGATTATCTTGCGGAGAGCCCGGTTGGAACCTGTAAAAATATTCAAGTGCAAAACATATATATGAGATCATATCATCACTGAGGTAGGCATTCCCATACTCAGATGAAAACTGACTAGGAAACTAAAAACTGACTAGAAAACTGACTACTGCTCTGATATAGGAATGATCTTGTAATACATCATAAGTATAGACACATGTAGACATAGTATGAACGCAGCCATCTGTTTATGAATAGTCTACAACATAATGAATACAAAATTCCTCGCAGCCTGGATGGTGGAAACTAGATCCAGGGTCTTCATTTCTACTCACCGAAATAGTACGATTCTATCCATGTGAATAAATGTGTCGAAGTCGAACATGGTAGAAACCACTTGATTACTAGTCGATGATGTAAAATGTTAACAAGTGTGAGAGGAACCACCAATAATGACAATGTCTCTCAAAGTACTCAGTACAATCCATGAGATGTGATTAGATGTGTCGATGTTGAACATGTCACGGAATCCTTCAATCAAAGGTCAATGATGCAACCTGTCATTGAAGACGAGAAACTTGCCATTGAGGCATGCAGATCCCAAGGTACTGGTGATTTCTAGATCATCTTTCTAGATAAAGAGCTGAAGTCGATAGAAAGCGATCTATCGTAGGCAAGCCCACGACACGAAATCATAGATCAAGTTTGAAGAAATTTAGTTGCAAGGACTGACTCAGGGATGGTCAAGATGGAATGACAGATATTTTTGCAGATCAATGGCTTATTCGCACAGACCTCTTGAACACATAACGATACGACAGATGGTTTGGTGACGATTGACCCAAAGTTAATACCCAGAAAATGGCTGAAGACTTTCAATGTGGTTTGATCAACTGTTAGGTAAAGGATTTCCCAACCCAGGTGAATGAAAGTGTCGTGTTCAAGAGTGGTTACAA
>APFE031464829.1:4138-38195 GCA_000404065.3 Pinus taeda | reverse complement strand
CGCTACTTTTCCCTGAGATAATAGCATGTACATGTGTATTAATAAATACCCAACCCACGTATATGTGTTAAAACACTTTAAAAAAATAAATTTCCTTAATTTTGGGTGGAGTTCGCGGGTTTTACCTATTGATTACCTCCTAGTGCCCATGGCCCAACTATTTCCCAACTAAAAAACTATTTGGGAGAAGTATAAATAGACTTCTATGGGAATGCCTTAAGGAGGAGAAGAGATAGAGTTATTATACTGAGATTATCCCTAACTAAGTCTGAATTATCCCTGTGCTTCATGCACTTCCCCAAGTTTCAGGAAACCCTTGTTTCCTTGATTGTTGATATTCTCCCTCTTGCTTGAGATATCATGGTATTGGTTATGGAAGGAGGTTGTTCAAGACTAGGACTGGATGGATCTCTAGGACGGTTCCACTTGGAGTCGGAAGAAGAAGAATCAAGTGAAATCTGTCCATGTTAGTTATAGCTTTCTACAATAAAAAGAAGTGTTGCCTTGTTCCTAATATTAACTATGTTTATGCATCAGATAGTGTTGTAATTCATATGTGAATGTTATTTTGATGTATAGCTAATCATTTTCTTATATGATACAAAATTAGTTTCATTAAAATTATTTATCTATATGTTGCTATGTATGTTTGAATTGAATGATTTTCAGGTTCGAAGATCATCAAGAGTTGTAGAGGGTCTGAACCCTGCTGGATCTACCCAAACGAAGGACATCTAGGTGTGGTTGCTCTCACATAGTTTGTTTATATAAGCATGTTGCCTGAGTTGTATGAGTGTTTCTTGCTATAGTTTTCTCTTGCTATGTTGGAGTTCCAACCCAAATCCCTAGGGTTGATCTAAGATTGGTGTGCTTGATTTGTCCCTAACGTGATTGGTCGTGGGTGTAATAACATGGCCCAAAGGTGGAACTTGAAAGGTTCACCCCCGTAAATTGTGTTGAACACTAGATGGATGAGGTGTCAAGATGATGTGGTAAGATGATGTGTGCCTATTGGTTATGCTATTGGTCGAAGGAGAGGCACACTACCCACATAAGCCCAAACATTTAGCCTAGAATGATGAGAGATAAGTGCAATAGGAAGTGTCGCTAACACAAATGCAAGATGGCGTTGTTTGACGTCACCCTGGAAGTCTTACCCTAGAGGTGAGTTGGAGATGAATAATCGAATATGCCAGGCAAGGCATTGCAGGATGATGTAAGGTGAGTGCATGGCAAGTCTTGCATTATTTTCATGGTGCTATTGGTCGGGAATTGGTCCACCTATCAAGTTAGCCTGAAGGGTTTACCCTAGAATATACGCAAACAATGTCATAACAAAACTATAGTATCAACAGAGTGCCAGGACAAATTGGGATGCATGTTGGAAGTGGAGGAGTGTCTCCATAGGTAGGGAGTGGAAGCACTTGGGCCAATCAAAGATAGTAACTCGTGGAGGTGAGACCCACCAGACCACATAGGCCTGGAGGTTTCACCATGAAAAATTAACATAAGGAGTCAATATTAAACACTAGGAGGAAACTAGTAGGACAATGTAAGTCATACCAGGTTGGTGGGGCATGTTTCCAATTGGTGGATAAGGGGCCCCTCCAACCTGCTTATTCTGACACTATGACCCCGGGAAAATAAGGAGCTATGGCAAACAAGGCTCCACGGTGAAGGAAGCACAACAACGTGGGTTAACATGAAATGGTAGTAAGAGTGGAAAGGTGGACCAATGAGAGAGGAGGCCATACGGCCCACCGACACGTATGCCCAATGACACAACCCCAGTGGTTGTCAAATAAGTACTCATAGGAATCCATTGGTATGGAAAGAGCAGGATGATGTGTTTATAGATGTCATCCCATAAGTATAAGGAGGGCTAGGATGAAGACGTTGGGATGACATGGTTAATCCATGACCGTCAGATCCATTCAAATCAATGAAGGGCTTTGACAGGTAAGTAGAGGAATTTGATTATGAATGGTCTGAAATCCCAACTGCCACATAGGCCATCGGTGGAATTCCATAAGCCAACTCAATGAGGTGGTAGGGTAAAATCTTTGGGAGGAAATATCTCACAATCCTAGGATTGAATTGAGGAAAATTGTATACCACCAGATTTTTTCTTAATGAGATAAACATAATGGTAAGGGGTACTCTAAGTTTAGAGAAGTTTGGGAAAATTCAAAACTTTTATACCCCGTTTTGATAACGACAAATGAAGAATGGGTATGCATAGTGACCACCTCCTACTCTAGGTTTTGTGTAAGGGGTGTTGTTACAGAGTGGTATCAAAGCACCCAAGTTCAACCCTTAGATTGGATGGGATTTATCACAAGTGAGTAATAATTTAAGAGAAAATAGAAAGTAATTTTTTAGGTGTTAAAAGTTGGTCTAAACTGTTGATTGTTTCCTTGATGGTAACCTTGTGCTAATGTGAGCAATTTTGTTGCAGATAGACAACAACTCGATGAAAGTAGGATCATGGCCATAAATAGGTTTTTTGTTATTAATTATTCACTCATGATAGGATTGCAATATTGAATTATTGATGCATATGATTTGTAAATATGTTGGCATGCTAATATAGTCAGTTTTTTGTAGCATAAATCTCCATAGAAAAACCATGCATTCAAGTTCATGGTCATGATTATGTATTTATTTATTTATTATGAAATGTCTAACAATGTGTGTGATCAACAACACATCACAAACGACCTAAGATAGAGGGAATATAATAATGAGGACCAAAATGGTTGAGTAAAGTTCTAATCAATCACAACATGGAAGTGATTGGGTCAGAGCCAATGAGGAAGACAGATCAACAGAACAAGGAGAAGGGGAATCACTCCCCAGACAGGATAGAAACCTTGAGGATCTTGAGGGTTGATGTGAGAAGTTTTAAGGCCAATAATGAGAGGCTAGTAAGAGCCCAAGAAAGGCAAGTGGAGATCAATTCATTCATCCTCCAAAGTCTCTCGAATTGGTAAAGGCAAAGGAAATCCGAAATGAGGACTAGCCATAGAGTGTTAAAATTTGAAAGCTCAGGGATGAATTTCTCCTAGAAGAAATCATATCTTTCAGTTATGTTTGAACCACCTATAATAAAATTTTATTTCTAACAATTCTAATATGACTTTCCAAAAATAGTAAGTCATATCTCAATTTGGAAGTGACTTTCCAAAAATAGAAATACATGTCTAAATGATCAAGGATGATATTGACATATAGAATCCACTTTAAAATCAAATAAATCAGGATTATACAAGTCAAGAATTAATATTTTTATCCTTATTATTATTATTATTATTAATTATTATTATATATTTTTATAAATAGTCTAAAGTTATTCATCTTTAATGGATTAATAAAAATGAATTCTCTCGTAAAATAAGTAAATTAAATTGAGAATCTCTTACTTGGAAAATTGAAACGCTCTCTTTGAATAAAATAGTAACTCCACACTTAATAGAATGTTACACTCCCTCACTAATTAAATGTATGGCAAAAGAGTAAGTACTCCTCATTAAATGCACTTGTATCTCACTCATTCAATTCGATTTGTAACTCTCACCAAATATTCTCTCATATCTAAGTGTAAATCTCTCTCTCCTTAATTCGAATTGTAACTCCTCAATACATGTGTACCTCTCTCTCTATTCTTCGGAAGAGTTACACTTCTCATGTAACTCCTCCTTCATGGAATTTGATTCTCCTATTATTGGCTCAAGGCATGAATTTGTTTCGTAATTCCTCTCCTTTCTCATCTATTTAAGTAAGAGCAAGTGAGAGTTGATGTAACATGTTCATTGTGAATAAGGAGAGCTAGTGTTGAGTGTGTACAAGAAAAGTGTGAGAGTAAGTGGAGAGTAAGAGCAAGGGAAGAGTTGGAGCAAGTGTGAAGGACAAGATCTGATCAAGACGAGGAGATATTCAAGAAAATAGCAAGAGCACTTCAACTGCAAGTTGATCATACATTGGTGACTTTGTTCATTCTCATTCTCTCTCTATATATATACTCTACTGAACAATTGAAGAAATCTACTAAAAGAAGAATCATTTGGGTTTTCCCTTGGTAATTTGAATTAATTCTAAGTGTCTGATATTTGTGCATGGTTGTCTTGATATGATCCTTAAGTTTATGTTATATCTACAATCGTTGATCTAAAATGTTGTGAAGAAGAAATCTGCATTCTAAGTAATTGTAACGACATAGAACATTCAATTCTCTGCAAAGTACATTCATTTTTATGCAAAGTACATTCAATTTTATGCAAAGTATATTTAAATTTATGCAATGTACATTCAATTTTCTGTAAATTACATTCATCTTTCTGCTAAGTACATTTACATCAATTCAGGTTTTTGCAAAGTACATTCAATTTTTTACAAGTACATTATGTTTTATGCATAGAAATTTCAAGTTTCTACAAATAATTTTTTTTTAATTTTTGCATAAAACATTCAGATTTTAACATGTTATCAGAGCCTTGGTGAAGACAAGTACAAGGAGACTAGAGATCGCCTGAAGAGACCCCACATTCTACCAAAGTTTTTTTTTATCAAGATGACTTCGTCCTACTTCAAGGTAGAGGAGAAGTTGAATGATGCTTCAAACTTTGGTCCATGGAAAGCAAGGCTATATATCACTCTTGAAGAACATGAAGTTTTGGAGTGTGTTGAAGGCACAATAGCTGATCCACCAGAGAATTCAAGTGTTGTTTTCAAATCCAAACATAAAAAGGGTGAAATCAAATCAAGGAAAATTATCCTTGATTCTTTTAGTGATCATCTCATTACTTATGTTTATCGTTTAAAGAAAGCTAAAGAAGGGTATGACAAGCTAATTGGCATGTTTGAAATTAGTAACTTGAACTAGATTATTGCTTTAAAAAATCATTGAAGGACACCAAGACGAATAGAGGGGAGGTCGTTCAAGCATACTTCCTAAGAATGACTAAAATTAGGAATCAATTGTCAACAGTTGGCGAAGTTGTACCTGACAAATAAATTTTGTTGATTATGCTTAGAGGCCTTTCTCCTATTTGGAAGACTTTTATCACCACCATCAGCAACATCAAAACTATTCCCACATTTGATGAGCTCTTGGGAATGTGTATCCAAGAGGACGCCAGAATGAACTCCAGAAGGAGAATTTCAAATCATGAAAAAGGAAAACCTATTGCTTTTATAGCTTATGACATGAGAAATAAAGGTAATAAAAATAATTTTTCTTTCAAATCAAATAAATGGAATCTAGACATGTCAAAAGTTATATGCTTTAACTGACAAAAGCATGGTCACTTTGCTCATGATTGTAAAGAAATAAGAAGAGCCCCTAGATTCGAAAAAAAATATGATTATAGAAAAGATTCTTTTGAAAATCAAAGTAAAGGACATCCTAAGAAAACAAGAAATTCAACATATAGAAATAATGCAGAAGGAACTCAATCAAAATATTTTCTTATTTCTACTCTTTCTAGTTCTTCTTTTATAGATTTATTTGATAGCTAGTTAGTTGATAGTGGTGCTTCCAAAAATTTTACTAGTTATAAAGAAGAACTCTATAATCTAGTTTGGAGGGAGACTAATTTAAATGTTATCCTTGGAGATAATTATCCTTGCCACGTTAAGTTTTATGGTTTAGTTGGATTTCAGTTAGATGATGGAAAATCTATTTTTCCGCAAGAAGTTTTGTATGTACATGGTTTGAAAAAGAATCTTGTATCCATATCTACTCTAGAAGATAAAGGAATGAAAGTTGCTTTTATTAATGGAAAGGTTCTAACCTATCCTTTGAACTCAAGTATGAGAGGAAACTTCACTCTTGGATCAATATGTGAAGGGCTTTACAAAGTCAATGGTAAACCGATTCATGCACTAATCCATGATACCAATCTTCAATATGAGCTATAGCACAAAAGATTTTCTCACATACACTACAAAGCCTTACCTCATGTAAGGAATATGATTTTTGGAATGCCTGAGATCAAAATGGATCATGATGGATCTTACCCAGGATGTGCAAGTGGAAATCATATAAATAGACCATTCCATTCAATCAGGAAAAAATATATTTAGGTACTTCAGCTCATACATTCTGATTTATGTGGACCTATACATGTTACTTCTCTTCGGGGCTAATTTTATTTCATGTTTTTTGTTCATGATTTTTATCGCAAGACATGGATATTCTTTTTGAAAAATAAAGGGGAAGAATTTGACATGTTCAGAGATTTCAAGGCTCTAATTGAAAATCAAACTAGAAATTTGATCAAAGCTTTCATATCTGATAATGGCGTAGAGTTCACCTCCAATGATTTTAATGATCTTTACAAATATGTCGGAATAAAGAAATAAACCAATGTGCCATATAATCCACAACAAAATAGTGTGGTTGAGAAGAAGAATAGAACCATTATGGAAGTGGTCAGAGCCATGCTGCATGATCAAAAGCTACCAAAGATTTTGTGGGGAGAAGTTGCAAATGTTGTTGTTTATGTGCAAAATAGAACTCCTCATCAGACCTTAAACAATAAGACTCCTAAAGAAATATTCACTGGTAAAAGGTCTGAGGTGAGTCATTTGAGAATCTTTGGTTGTCATGTATACTTACATGTGCCAAAAGAGAAAAGGAACAAGCTGGAAGCTTTAGGTAAGAAAAGTGCATTTGTTGGTTATTGTGATAATACAAAATCTTATATAATTTATGTACCTCATCAAAGAACTATAGAGTTTAGAAGAGATGTAACATTTTATGAAGATACAACTCCTAGAAAAGAAAGAGACTCTCCTCCTCTTGCCATTGTTGAAACAAAAGTTGTTAGTGGAAAATAGGCTACATTGAGTCTGAACCAGAACGTAAGAATGAGTTTCTTGATAATCCAAAGGGTTCCATGGATCCTCTAGATCCAGCATCACATGATCCTCCTACCAGAAAGAGACTACTATCGTTGCGAGATATCTTGCAATATGTTGAACAACATGCTGCCCTAAGAGGAACGTTAAGAGAAAGTAAGAAGCCAAGTTGGTTTCAAGGGTATGTTGCTGCCATGAGAAACATCATTAAAGGAAGAACCATGCACCTTTGAAGAATATGAATCCATCATCCAGAATGACGTTTGGGAAGTGGTTCTAAATCCGTTGTCACTTCCAAATGGTTGTTTAAAATTAAAGATGGTGTAGATGGTAGTATTGAAAAATATAATGCTAGATTTGCCCCTATAGTTCGATATACTACTATTTTATCTGTTGTTTCCTTATGTGCTAGCCATGGATGGACTCTTCACCTAATGGATGTGAAAATGACCTTCTTGCATGGCTTCCTCAAGGAAGAGGTATTTGTGGAACAACCACGAGGCCTTGAAGAGCATGACACGGAAAATCATGTATGCAAGTTGAATAAATATTTATAAGGGATGAAGAAAGCTACAAGATCTTGATATGCCCACATTGATGGCTACCTCATAAAGCTTAGTTTCACAAGAAGCAGTGCATACCCAAACCTCCACTTCAATACAGTCCAAGGTATACCTTTGATTTTGGTATTGTAATTTGATGATTTATTCTTGACAGGAGGAGAACCTCTTATCCTCTAGTGTAAGAGGGAGTTAGCTTTTGAATTTGAAATGAAAGACCTTGGTTTGATGCATTACTTTCTAGGTCTAGAGGTCTGGCAATGACCTGGTGAAATTTATATTTCTGAAGGAAAATATGTTGTTAAGCTTCTTGAAAGATTGATATGGTAGAATGTAAGTCGATGCATACTCCTATGGAAATTAACTTTAAGAAATTATGTGGCAAAGTTGCAGGACCTAGCCTAGAAAATCCCATAGAGTATATACAACTCATTGGTGCTTTGATGTTTTTGATAAACACTAGGCCTGATATGCTTTGTTGTAAACACTTTAAGTCAACATATGATTGATCCCTTTCATGCCCACTAGATTTCTACAAAACATGTACTCATATACTTGAATGGAACTATAAATCTAGGATTAAAATATACTACTAAAACTGCAAGACTTCATGGATATACTGATGTTGATTGGATAGGTACCTCTCCTGATAGAAAATTAACTTCTTGGTGTTACCTTAGCTTGGGATCCATCATCATCTTTTGGATGAGTAGAAAGTAGAAGTCTGTTGCACTAAGTACAACTGAAGTTGAGTACATTGCTTCTAGCATGGCTAGACGTGAGGAATTTTGGTTGAGAAAACCTTTTGGGTAACTATTTGAGTAAGTTTTAGACATAATAATTATATATTGTGAGAATAAGAGCGGGATTCGTCTTGTAGAAAATCCTATGTTTCATGACAAGTCCAAGCATATTGAGATCAAGTATCACTATATCTAGGATAGGGTGCAGAGAGGAGCAATGAGGCTCCATCACATCTCCACTGATGATCAAATAGCTGAAATTCTTACCAAGCCTTTACCAAAAGAAAAGTTATTTGTTTTTGGAGATCATATTGGACTCATGGACATGACCCTTCCAAGAATTGGTCATAGCTGATTGAGAACATTGAGCTGCCTTTCCCCCCAGTCAGAGCTCATAGGATTAGGTAATGATGCTAGAAAGATCTTGAGGATGAGGGACCTATTGTGTAGTGTGTGCCACAAGAGTAGGCCTCAGTATGCATCTGAATCACAGTCTAAGATGTGGGAAGAGCCACCTATCTGGCCAATAGGTGTAGTGAGACTTGTTTGTGTGAATTTTCTAGGGTGCAGGTGTTCCACCACTTGACACGTGGTTGTGTTTGATTCTTGTCTGTGTGACTTGTTTGAATCTTGTCTATGTGATGCTTTTGTTCTATCACCTAAATTTTTGAGATAAAAATTCGTTGAGTGTAATACTTGTCTAAGTGACATGTGATGATACTTTTCTTTCCAAATTTGTGTTAAGGGGATGATTCTTCTTTAGATTACACTTCATTGTTACAGATGTTATAGAGTAGAGTTGAACTGAGATGAATGAAAGAGATTAGAGGAATCAGAGTGTTGGTGGAATTATATGTATAATTCCAACATTTAATTATCAAACCCAAGATCATAAGAATTAGAGATGAAATCACAGGAAATGTAGGACTATAGCCTAATCTATCTTATGCTAACAATTAACACTAGAAAGAACTAATTACTAAGGATTATCACTTGTCACTAAACTATGGGACTCTAATTCTTATCGGGTTTCGAACCACAATCTTTCATTACCAATAGATGATGTTCATGTGGTTTTATATATGTAGCTTATTAGGTCTTGATACTTCAATGTTATTAATCCTATAGTGATTAAAACCCATTAAACATGTTGTAGAAAAGTAAATTGTAGAAAAGTAAATTCTAACAACTATAAGAAAAAGTGTACGAGGCAAGTAAAGAAAACAAGGCAATAAACTAAAAGAAATGTGTTAACAAACAATCAAAAATAAATTATAAGAGGGCTTAGAGATATATTGTAAGTTATTATTTGTTGTAGGAATCTTTTATAAAGTAGCTACAAAGCTCCAATCAGTTAAAGAACAATAAACTGCAAATTACATATTTCTTTCATACTTTGTTCTAGTATAAAACCTAGTATCGAATTAACTATGGAAATTCTATAAATTGAAATTATGAATATTAAAATGTGTTAAGAGACCAAATTAAATTTTTTTGAATCTTTAAGCCTGAGAAAAATCAATTTGAATTTGATCATAATGCATTCTACTTAACAGATATGAAAATAGAGCAATAAATCTAATACTATGTGAAATACAAATATAATGAAAGTTGAAAAGAAACATCAAATAAAATATGCAATCAAATGGAATTCACTTCTTAAAACTAAAGAGAAGTACTAAACACTAAATTGAAAGCATGAAAGTGAACAGATCTGAGTTTTATCTAACATAAATTCATTGTAATATAAACCTAAATTTCTAGATGTAAGACTAATCTACAAAACACATGAAGCATAGAAACACTTACCCACACTGAGGGGCCCTTCCTAGGAGGTTAGTACTACTAAGAAAATTTCAAATCAAGCTAAGAATATGTACTACAATTAAACAACCATCAATTATTTATTCACTTCAAAATTCTCTGTTACAAATCAGCTCTCTAAGTTTCTCCAAAAACTAATCATTGATCTCCTCTATTACAATAATGAAAAACACAATTTACTCTTCTCTTTGAGGCTTATTTATACATAAAATCCATTGAGGGAGGATAAGATCCAATCCCCTAAGCTCAGAAAATGAATTTACAACATTAGAGGAAAATCTCATAATTCAGATTTTTGTCTAATTTTATACAAATTGGTGTTAAATAACCAACCTTGTCTTCTCGACCATGATTTACTTTTGGGTTTTCTTTCTATGAAGCATAACTTCTTATATTTGAAACAAAAACCTCTCTTGTAATTTCATGATTCAATTCTATGACCTCCTAAATCGTGCCCAAAGATTGTTTAGATTGTTTTGCAAATTTGGGTTTTGTAAAAATTTTGTACAAAATTGCTCTAAAGAACGAGCTGTAACTTTCAAACCATGTTGAATTTTATGAAACGGTTTGAGATGAAAGTAAATTGTTAGGTTTTGTAAAAATCTATTTTCCATATTCTTGAGATTCATCATCATATACATGGAAATCGAGGTATAAATGGAAGTTTCAAAACGGTTACATATTGTTTTTTGTAATTTAAATCATGTGCTAGGATTCCACGTGTGAGATAGGTATATTCCAAGGATTTTACTAGCATATTAGGTCCATGTGACACCTAATTTACCATGGTAGAGAAAATAAAAACATATTTTATAATTTTGGTTTGTTTTCCCTCCATTCGTGCAAGTGCAAATTTAAGTACTGAATTGTTGAACTGATACAGAGAAAGAAATTTTCGTAGTGGAACATGCTTATTGCTTCTTGGCCACATAACCACATTAGTAAAATTTCATTGATAAAACCATATTAAAAACTCATTTAATCATTAAAAATACAAGAAATCATTAATAATTAACCACGAGGTAAAATAAATGCATTTAGTGAAAATTGGTAATATAATAGTTACGTATTGTTGTAAAGGTATGAATATGGCTAGTAAATGAAAGTTTTGGATATCCAATATGATAAAAATTCTAGGGCCCAACATCCCCCATTCCTGAGTCTTTTCATGCCCTCTTGCAAACAAAATATGGACTAGGAAGGAATGATGGATGATATAAGGTGACAATGAAGATAATGGCTGAATAAATATGGACTTGGAAACTAGAATATGAATTAATGGATTTGGAAATGCTGGTTTAAGAAAGGCGAATAAGTAGGGAGTGGTTAATCATCAATATTCCTTAAATTTTAATGACCTAAAGAGCCTTTAAACATGTTTTATATCAAGTATACATTTGGACTTGATTTGTACTACAAGCTGTAATGGAAGTTGTATGAAGTTGAATATGAGGCAAAGTAAGGCTGAGAGTTTGGAATGATCTGGAAGAACTGGAGTTGATGATTGTCAATATGATATGTTTAAGAGAATTAAATGATGATGCTGAGAAGATTCTGAAAACCACTCCCCCGCGCCTGAGGTTTTGTATGTCCTCATGCAAAAAAGGTGAGGTACTCAAGAAGTGAGGAGAGTTGCTGAGATGGCTCTAGTACAAAGGAACGTGGAAAGAAAAACAACAGAACTAATGAGATCAATACTGAACAAAAATAAGTCATCTTAGATTTATAAAAATGATGCAAATCTAAAATGAAGCATAGAAGAAATTTCAAATCACTTATTACGTATGATTTCATCAATCTTTAATAGTTTTATGCTCAAGAAAAAAAAAACCTATTATAAATATAAGGGCTCTCCGTATTTGTAGAAAATGAGGATTTTTATGATCACAACAAATAATGAACTAGTGAAAAATAGTTATTACTAACCAAATCCCAAAGTCTTATATTCATCCAAGTATTACAGATAAGCTTTGCAGTTGAGTTTTATTAGTTCTTTGTGATATAGGTCCCACTTCTAGGACAATTAAATCTTAGATATAGTATGAAAAACCAATGATAGAGGACTCAAGGTTACCTTAAGGCCATTCTTTAGTAGCAAATTTATGGATTTGATTTTTACCCTTGACTTAATCTACACATGTTTCATTTCTATTGTAACATTATAAATTAACCATCATACAAGTAGACAAAAGCCTTGGTTTGGTTGACACTTCCTTAGGTAGAATGCCCCATTGCCTGTGAATGTACATAGCTCCGATGGGTTTTCCTAATGATATCACAGGTCAGAACCCGCTGCTAGTACGCGTCCATAGCCTCGACGAGTAAACTTCTTAAACCTATTTTACACTAAAGGCTCTAGTCCCATGTTTCCTACCATTTTAGGTTCAGATTACGAACATTTCTTTTGAAAATGGTAGATGGGGGGTGGCTTCCAAAATCCCCTTAAAGGCATAGGATGATACCTTTCAGAGTGACTTTGATTGCCCAACTAATGTATTAGACACATAAGGCACTCATAGGCACTCAAAGTACATAGCATGAATGATCCATTTTTAATGTGAGATGGATGAGGCTAACCAAAGAATAACCAAAAGACACCTAAAGTCTTACTAGTCATATTTTTCATATATTTTTTCACTTTTAAAGTAGTGTTCCACCATGAACAAAGACTTCATCAACTCTCTTGCAAGTCTTAATAGAGATGCTCAGAGATCATGTTTTGGTGTTACTATTATAGTATTCAAGTTTCTTTTTCATTAATATCATTGTATGGACCTTTTAACTTTGGTTTAATCCCCTAGTATGCATTGGTAACCATATTTTGAGAAACTGTTTTTGTATTGATAATTATAAAGCTATATGAATAAGAGAAATGAAATTTGAAACTAAGAAAAGGTATATTAGCTATGAATAGTTTGGAATTATCATTCAATTCAAATTTAATGAAAATGATTGTTTATATCATCCTTGTAAAACAAAGGTCTTAAAATAGATAAAGCATGAATGCATCATCTTTAATAACTTAAGGAAAAAGGAAAGATGTCATCAAATAATCCCCTAAGTTTTCTATTTGATTTATGATGTCTTTTCCACTTTTTAAAATATTATTCCAATATTTAAGCATCTCAAATGAACAATATCCTTGAATCCTGTTTTTCTTGCAAAATAGAAAACTGGTACCAAAATTCTCGATACTGGTTAGATGAAATATGGTACTAAATTATTGGTATGCAATACTTGACGATGTTTCTATGAAGTCATTTCCAACTTCACCCACAATTCCAAACATAATGGTCATAGCTTGCTTTATTGAAAAGAAAAACTAGAAACAGATCTAACTAAAAAGAAATAAAAAGTTGGAAAGCATAATAATAGTTGAACCATGCTGCAGTTGGAAATAATACTATGTGAAAATCTTCATTAAAATAATATGTAACTGAAAGAGACCCCAACAGAAATATGCAATGGGAACATAGATCTCCCATTTTCAACTAATTACTTTTTAGCTATTAAAATCCCCACTTATTGAAAAGAAATGAGAAATATGTTGCCCTATATATTATAACTAAACTAATTACTTTATGCAACATTTATTTATTTATTTATTATCCTATTCTACTTGAGAAAAATAAATCCCTCTCCTCAAGTATAGGAGTATTTCCAATGTAACCATGTGTGTAACAAGTATAAAAATGCATTCATACTCAAATTTAAAATATATTCTTCAATGCATACCTAAGTATGAAGAATCAATTGTTTTAATGATTATGTCAAGAAGTAAGGAAGCATGAAAGAGCGGTATGGCCTTACTATTTATTGAAACCAACTTTCAACAAAATCAAAATTCTCTTGGTTTACCTCATTATTTGGCTCATTTAACATATCCTCGTTTGCCATCCCATGTAGATATTATAGCATTAGATGATTACCCTCTTGTGTGCTTAGAGGATCTGTAGATAGGCATATCGAAAATTCTTCAATCTTAGGTTCTAATGGTTGATATCCATTGGATGTGGTCCATGATTCTTTAGTTTATGTGACAATATTGCAAGGGTGGATATCTTCCTGTGATTCATGGATTTGTTGTTCTTATATGACTTTTGGAGAGGCAGATAAGTTCTTGACTTTTATTAAGATTTGATCTTCCTGAGAAGCAGATATCCCAGATGTTGCTAAAATTTGAGAGAGTTCTTCCAAACTCTTGATCTTCCTAGAATATTGCTTTGTTGGTCATTAATCCCTATCATGCACATGGATAAGTTGATGGAATTATTATTAAAAATAATCCTAAAGAAATAAGAAGGAAACACACTTGAAACAAAGGAAAGAAAACCAATCATGTACTCGAAGTGCCACCATGCTACTAAGACATTGTTGTCACCAAGTTATATATTCACACAAGTTATGCTTCTCTTATTTCCATGAATCAATCTAAAGGGAAACACATTTGCAAAGAAAAAATAAAGAAAAATGAGGCTTTGGCTCTTACCTTAAATTCTAAGCATATGAAAAAAAATCTAGAAAATCAATTAGAGACAGCCACACTTTGGAGTGACCTCACCATAGTGGACACATGGTTATTCACTCACATATTACTTTCTTTCTCCACCCTCTAGTTTCCCTGCAACTAAGATCACACATAAAACTTGTGAAAGAAACTATGCTCCAATCCCTTTATCGCCTCCCTGGCAATGACGCCAAAAATGTTGGTGGAATTATATGTTTTCTAATTCCAACATTTAATTGTTGAATCTGAGATCATAATACTTAGAGATGCAAGCTCAAGAAATGCAGGACTAGAGCCTATTCTAGCCTATGCTAGCAATTAACACTAGAAAGAACTAATCACTAAGGGTTATCACTTGTCATCGATTGTGGGACTCTAATGCTTATCGGGTTTCAAACCACAATCTTTCATTACCAATAGATGATGTTCATGTAGTTTTATATATGTAGCTTATTAGGTCTTTAGAATTTAGTGGTATTAATCCTATAGTGATGAAAACCCATTAAACATGTTGTAGAAAAGTAAATTGCATAAAATTAAATGCCGACAGCTATAAGAAAAATCATGCGAGGAAATTAAAGAAATCAAGGCAATAAACTACAAGAAATGTGTTAACAAACTATCAAAAATAAATGCTAAGCAGGCTTAGAGATACATTGTAGATTCTTATTCGATGTAGGAATATTTTATCAAGTAGCTACAAAGCTCCAACCAATTAAAGAATCCTAAACTGCAAATTTCATATTTATTTAATACTTCGTTCTAGTACAAAACCTAATACCGAATTAAGTACAGAAAGGATGAAATTTAAAATTCTAAATAAGTACGGAATTAAGTATGAAAATTATGTAAATTAAAAACCCGAATATTAAAACGTGTTAAGAAACCGATTTAAATTTTTTTGACTCTTTAAACCTGAGAAAAATCAATTTGAATTTGATCATAATGCATTTTATTTAACAAACCTGAAAATAGAGCAATAAATCTAATACTATGTGAAATACAAATATAGTGAAATTTGAAAAGAAATATCAAATGGAATTCACTTCTTAAACCTAAAGGGAAGTACTAAACACTAAATTGAAAGCATGAAAGTAAATAGATTTGATTTTTATCTAACATAAATTCGTTGCAAAATAAAACTAAATTGCTAGATGTAAGAATAATCTACAAAACACATGAAGCATAGCAACACTTACCCACACTGAGGGGCCCTTCCTAGGAGATTAGTGCTACTAAGAAAATATCAAATCAAGCTAAGAAGATGTACCACAATTTACAAACATTCAATTCTTTATTCACTTCAAAATTCTTTGTTACAAATCAACTCTCTAAGTTTCTCCAAAAACTAATCATTGATCTCCTCTATTACAATAATGAAAAATATCATTTCCTCTGCCCTTTAAGGCTTTATTTATACATAAAAATCACTGAGGAAGGATAAGATACAATCCCCTAAACTCATAAAATTAATTTACAACTTTATAGGAAAATCTCATAACAATGTTTTTTATGTAATTTATACAAATTGTTGTTAAATAACCAACCATATCTTCTCAACCATGATGTATTTTTGAGATGTATTTCTATGAAGCCTAACTTGTTATATTTTTAAACAAAAAAAATCTCTTTTAATTTCATGATTCAATTCCATGGCCTCGGAAATTGCACCCAAAGATGATTTTAGATTTTTTTGTCAATCTGGGTTTTGCAGAAATTTTGTACAAAACTGCTTCAAAGAACCAGCTGTAACTTTCAAACCATGTTGAATTTTGGGAAACGGTTTGAGATAAAATTAAATTGTTAGGTTGTGAAAAAAACCCATTTTCCATATTCTTGATATTTTCCATCATATGAACGGAAATTGGGGTATAAAATGACAGTTTCAAAATTGTTACATATTTTTTGTTGTAACTTAAATCATGTGCTAGGATGCCACATGTGAGCTGGGTATATTCCAAGGCTTTCAGCAGCATATTAGGTCCATCTGGCACATAATTTACCATGGTAGAAAAAATAAAAACATATTTTATAATTTTGAATTTTTCCCCTCCATTCGTGCAAGTGCAGATATAAGTACCAAACTACTAAACTGATACAACATGCTCCTTGTCCACATAACCACATTAGTAAACCTTAATTGATAAACCATATTAAAAACTCATTTAATCATTAAAAATATAAGAAACCATTAATAATTAACTACAAGGTAAAATGAATGTATTTACTGAAAATTGGTAATATAATAGTTACGTAATATGCTCTAAAGGTATGAATATGGCTTGTAAATGAAAGGTTTGGATATCCAATGTGATAACATATCTAGGGCCCAACACAAAGATCTTTTATGTAGAAAGAAAGATCTCCCTGACTGAGAGGGAGTGTTAAAATTTGACAGCTCGGGGATGAATTTCTCCTATAAGAAATCATATATTTAAATTATGTTTGAACCATCTGTAATAAAATTTCATTTCTAACAATTCTAAAATGACTTTCCAAAAATAGTAAGTCACATCTCAATTTGGAAGCGACTTTCCAAATATAGAAATTCATGTATAAATGATCAAGGATGATCTCGACATATGGAATCCACTTTAAAATCAAATCAATCATGATTATACAAGTCAAGAATTAATATTTTTATCCTTAATAGTATTATTATTATTATGATACTATTTTTATAAAATAGTCTAGATTCATTCACCTTTAGTGGATTAATAAGAACAAATTCTCTCATGAAATACATAAATTAAATTGAGAATCTCTTTCTTGGCAATTGAACTTCTCTCCTAGAATAAAATAGTAACTCCACACTTAAGAGAATGTAACTCTCCCTCACTAATTCAATTATGGAAAGTGTAACTCCTCATTAAATGCTCTTGTAACTCTCTCATCCAATTCAATTTGTAACTCTCATCAAATATTCTCTCATGTCTAAGTGTAACTCTCTCTCTCTCCTTAATTCAAATTGTAACTCCTCAAGACATGTGTACCTCTCTCTCTATTCTTGGGAAGAGTTACATTTCTCCTTAAGTAACTCCTCCCTCATGGAATTCGGTTCTCCTATTATTGGCTCAAAACATGAATTCATTTTGTAAATCCTCTTATTTCTCATTTATTTAAGAAACAAAGTTAGAGTTGATGTAGCATGTTCAATGTGAAGAAGGAGAGTTAGTGTTGAATGTGTGCAAGAGAAGTGTGAGAGCAAGTGAAGAGTAAGAGCAAGGGAAGAGTTGGAGCAAGTGTGAAGGACAAGATTTGATCAAGAGAAGGAGGAGATCTTCAAGCAAAGAGCAAGATCACTTCATCTACAAGTTGATCATAAATTGGTGAATTTATTCTCTCTCTCTCTCTCTCTCTCTCTCTCTCTCTCTCTATACTCTGCTAAAAAATTGAGGAAATCTAATAAAAGAAGAATCATTTGGGTTTTCCCCTTGTGGGTTCTTCCCTGGTCATTGGACCTAACTCTCAGTGTCTCATATTTGTGTTTGGTTGTCTTCATATGATCTTTAAGTTTATGTTTTATCTACAATTTCTGATCTGAAAAGTTGTGATGAAGAAATATGCATTCTAAGTAATTGTAATAACATAGAACATTCAATTTTCTTTAAAGTACATTCAATTTTCTGCAAAGTGCATTTAGTTTTCTACAAAGTATATTCAGTTTTTCTACAAAGTACATTCAGTTTTTTGCAAATTAAATTCATCTTTCTATTAAGTACATTCAATTCCTTTCAATTTTCTGCAAAGTACTTCAATTTCATGCAGGTACATTTAGTTTTCTACATAGAACTTTTAAGTTTCTGGAAAGAATTTTTTAAATTTTTGCATAGAACTTTTAGATTTTAACATAGAGACAAGAAACGCCTTCATGAACGAAAATAAAACACGAATAGAGAAAATGGCGGTAGGTCCAAAAAGAGGCCTAGGCGAGGAAGTAAGGACATTGTTCTAGGATATGTACCTTTGATCACTCTAAGGGGAGGAACTAGCACACATGTGAATTATTCTAGAAAATCATCTAGTTATGCTGCCTAGAGGCACCACCATTCTCACCATTACCATAATCATCATTCAGGAAATAAAGGAAAGGATCACATGTCTAAGGAGTTTAGGAAATACAAAATGCCCACATTTGATGTCGATATGAAGAAAGAAAAGGACACCAAAGGTTGGTTGCTGAAAATGAAGAAGTTTTCCAAAATACATGACTATTCTGAGAATATGAAAGCTAGATTCGCCACCTAAAGCTTAAAAGGAAAACTCAACATATGGTGATGGGACTTGAAAAATGTTAGATACATTGTTGAGAAAGAACTGAGCTGAGATGAGTTTGAGAAGCTCTTCAAAGAGCAATACTTGTCTGAAAGCTATTATGATAGTAAGGCCAAAGCGTTTTATGAACTCAAAATGGGTCAATTAACCAGTGATGAGTATTTCACTAAGTTTTTAAAACTATTGAGGTATGTACCATATATCAAGGATGAAAAATCCAAAATTCAGAGATGCATCAATGAGTTTCCTATGGCATTGAGAGATAAAATTGAGTTGTTGGAACCCCAAAATTTGAAAGATGTTATGAAGAAGCTAGAACACTTCTATGAGAATGAAAAATGTAGAAATTATATTAAAAGTAATTTTTAGGCCAAAAGCAACGTTGAACATAAGAATAATTGGCCCAAAAGAATATTAGAAAGGAGAGAAGGTTATCACCTGACTCATCCAAGACACTCTCAGTAGAAAGCCAATGTTGTTATTAAGAAAAATGTATAGAAACTAGTGTCAACACAACCTAAGTTTGAAGGTAAGGAGTTGCTCAGATGCTAGACTTGAGGTGAGAACCATAGAAGAAGAGACTATCCACATCAACGAAATGTCAAACCAAATATTTACAGTGCTTAGGAGGTTTTCACGGTGGGTAAGGCAGCCCAGAGTACGCCAATAATCTATGCCGCAGTGGAAAACTGCCAAGCACATCACAAAGCATCCATCATTGACATGGAAGGTAAGCTACAAGAGAAAAATATGTATATTTTAATTGATCCAAGTTCTAACGATAGGTATATCGACCCAGAACTTGTTGATAAATGTGGTTTGGGCAAGGAGTTTCTTGAAGAAGCTTGGTTCGTTCATTTGCCAACTGGGACAAAGAGAAGGATCAAACATTGGGTAAGGTACTATGTATTCAAGCCTAGTGACATTCCCAATGTAGCTCATTTGTATGTATTTTCATTGGGTGTGTATGATATATTGTTGGGCATGCACTGGTTCTATTTACGTTGGACAAAGGTAGATTGATATGAAAAAGAAATTGAATCTTTGTGATGGGCCTCCAAATTAGACACAAATTAAGGCCCATCTAACATTTGTTAGGCACATAAAGGTTGTATTAAATCTCTCATTCTACACTTAATAATGTTTTTTTAGCTTTAATATGTTCTTAGGAATGTTTAGAGATAATTGCATATTATGTGCCTAATATTATTTATTTTTGTAGAATATTGAGAGAATATTGAATAAATTGTGAATTTAATAATATAGGGAATTTCTCCGTACTATAGGATGGACCAATATTGGATAATAAATGAATAATATATCATGAAATTATTGACAAACTAGAGCTTCACTAATTAAGAAAATCTAGGAATGTGTTCCCTATCATTTAAATAAGATTCCTAGTGTTGGGAACCATATCCACTTTTTGAGGGATTTTGAAGGGGAAATTTGCCTCCTTTCAAGGAGGATGGTTCCCCATCTATTTTTATAAGTAACAATTCGAATTTTCCTCTAGGGCCATGTATTTCTTAGTCTTCTTGTGGAAAAAAGTTGTTATTTAACAGCTCCACTTTCATTTCTAGCAGGGATGTACTTAGATTGATTCAAATAATGAAGTTTGGTGTCATTTTTAGCTTCTAAAGATTGGTTTATTTTGTAGGGCTCTAGGTATCCTTCGTCTTGGCCATCCCATGAGCCTCAAATTCCCACTATACAATTTGTTTATTTACTTTGAATGTCTTTTTCACTTGCATCTCTTATTTCTGCATTTACTATTCATGTTTCTTTTGTTGTAGGTCATATTGGTTAAATGATTGAAGTGATTTGTTTTGTATGATATTTACAGATTAAAAATCATGATTCATCCTTATAAAACTTTGAAAATTCATATTCATCATTGAACTACTTGGATTTGTTTACTAGTTCACAAATCTAGAATTTCTGGGAGTCTTTTGTAGTAAAATAGTAGTAATTTCCTAGGATTTCTTAGCACATGTCAATGAGTCCTATTTTGAGTCAATTCCACTTGTATTAAGTCCTAAAAATATTCAATATAATAACAAAATTTACCCTATATAATTTTCACTTGATTAGGTTAGGAATTTGGTAGGTTAACTAGCTCACTGATTCTTGAATTTATAGTTTTTGGATGAGTAATTTTATGTTATTTTTTAGCACATGCTAAAAATTGTTATTTTGAGTAATTTCACTTGAATTAGAGTCCTAGGAAGTACTAATTGACAATAAAATTTAACCCATCTCATTTTCATTTGATTTACTTCGTCATTTGTGAGATAACCCAAAGGAAAGACTAGATGGCAGACTGGGTATTTAATCTTTTCAAGTATAAGAATCGTAATTTTTTTATGGTGTTCAAGTGATATTGTTTATTTGTGTTGTTATAATTTTTATTTAAACTCCTTATTCCTACTAGCATCTCCTTCTTTCTACCTCAAAAACACCTCCAAAACACTGTTCACCGAGATGGGATCCTGAAGGTAATAATATTAGAAAGGGAAACATACAACCCTATCCTACCTTCCAATACCCTTTCCCACCCTCACAATGCTCACGGATCTAATCCTGTAGCAAAACAGTGCAACTCTATTGTATCCTATAGCACCGTGTAAAAACCATCCAAACTTGACTATAATTGTCCTTGAAGCTTGACTTTTTCCTCTAATAATGACTCTTAGGCTCCAAAAATATGACTGAGTAAGACAAAATACCTCTAAAGCCTTGCCTATTCTCCATTGCAATTCACCTATGCAGTTATGGTTAGTGGACAAATTTGTGAATTTAAAGATATAGTGATGATTTTCTTGATTGCCTCATGAAATATCTAATGAACTTTGTAAATAAAGGTAATCTCTTTGAATACAATTATTATAGATTGATTTCATGCTCATTTATGCATAGGTTGGCTTTTCTTTTGAATGCAAATTTTACATTATACAATGAAGCTAGTGTTTAAATTCTTGCAAGTAGCATAGAATTTACATTTCTACAAATAGCCTCATTTTTACATGTATGCAGCTAGAGAAATCATCATTTCCATTTCTTGTAAATATAGTAACATTTCCATTTCCACAACTAGTTTAGGCTTTGATTTCATGATATTGATTGCATCAGATCAACAAAAGAAGGGCACATTGCATGTTGCACATATAGTGATGGCATCTCTTAAGTTTGTACAAACCCTGGGTTGATAATTTATGTTGGTAGCCTTGGGAGTTTCAACATTCTTGTAGTAATACTAAGGATTCTCACTTTTTGGCATCGTTGTCAGGGAGGTGTCAAATATGCATAGTTTTCTTCCCTAGGTGGTCCATTTATGTAAAAACAAAAAATTGCATTAGGCATATTTCATTTCAAAAACATAAAATTGCATTGCATTAGCATTCTTATTAAAAAAATATAAAAACATAAATGAATACTTCTCCAACAGCAAATCCCGCTCATTTGATCAAGTGGTGTAGTAAGAACCACATCACCATCCTATTTTGCAAGTATAAGAAGAGGAGGTGGTAGAGAAGTTAGAAGAAATGGGTGGAGATTTTGACAATGAGGAAGATCCTCTTGGATTTCTCATTCAAGATATTGATATTATTGTTCATATGAAGTGCATCCCCCCATATTTCCTTGCCAACTTCCATGATACAAGGTCATAGGATCCATAAACATTTCTATTTGAATTTGAAACCCTTTGTAGATCTTATGGTTACTTATTAAACACTAAAAAATTGAGATTTTTTCTAGCAACATTGAAGGATAGAGCGCTTAAATGGTTCATGGGTTTAGGGACTAATTCAATAAGATCATGGAATGATATGAAAAATATATTTCTAGGAAAATATAAAGTTCATGATCTAAAAGAAAAAATTATTTAGAATGAATCAAAAAGAAGATGAGAGCCTTGAGGATCTAATAGACATATTATGTACAATGTTAAGAGGAAAAAGTTACATAATTTAGGATCCAACACACTAAAATAACTCACTCTTAGAACAATTAGGGATGAGTGGATTGATCTCCTTGATCTCTTGAGGTGTGTATAACAATTATCATTTGAAGAAATTTGTGAAATATGCAAGTGCATATCAAGAGAATGCGAAAAAGTAAGTAAATCAACATCGATATCCGTAAGTCAAGTTGAGCTTGGAAATTTGCTTGATAACTTAAAAAAAAAAAATCTTAGTAATCTAAGTAAACAAGTAGAAATATTAAGAATGAAAAATGAGCAAAAAGAGGATGTTCATGTTTGTGTTATCCATGAAAAATCACATGCTACTAAATATTTCCTATCATTACCGAGGTTGAAGGAAGTTTACCAAGAAGATATTGGAGCAAGTTAATCATCAAAGCAGCTATGTTATATAGTACAAGAAGACCATGGCAACCTAGTCAACCTAATATGATGCAAGAACCTAATTCATAATTTCAAGGCTATGCACATCCATCTCAAAGTAATTGAAACACACCATTTCCTTGGAAACCTTGGCCATCTCAACCCAAAAACCAATCTTAGCAACAAGGTTGGAAAGGACCTTATGGAATGAATCCACAATATCTTCAATATTTTCCTCAATATCCTCCATACGCAACCCCATGCTATCCATACTATCCACCTCCACCAAAAACAGAGCCTCAACTACATCCATCTCAAATATCCACTCCCACTCAACTACATGTACCACCATTTCCAAACTCAAACAACGAAATAGCTCATCCCACTTACGACATTGAGGTACAGTACTTCCAAACAACTCCTGTTGATCTGAATGGTATTCATCTTAGCTCAGGAATAATATTGCAAAAAATATGTTCTCTTGATGCCATTGATGGACAAAATTCAAATGAGGAGACCAAAGAATCAAAGACTGCATTTGATGGAGAACAGATATTACAATCAAATATTGAGAAAGTTCCATTATGCTTACCATTATATCCTCTATGTGTTTAAGAGGATAATCAACAAAAAGAAGAATATTTGAATTTCATGGAAGAAGAAGACATATAAGGTCATATAAATCAACAAGTGAACCAAGGGCATCACAATTATATTGAAATATGATTCTAGATAATCATTAAGATGCAACAACACACTCTTCTTCAACAATTCTTAATCTCATCTCAGTCAAAGCAGTTGGTCTTTCATAACCAGGTACATGTCAAAGCATATATTTCATGCCTAACCATGATTTTATCTATCATCTTGATGTGCACATGGCTCCATTGGAAGTATTCCTATACCTAAAAGATTTTTCATTTTTTTTTTTCAAGTAGAGTAGGATATAGAAAAGAAATAAAAAATGGAAAACAAGAAAAATAAATAAAATAAAAGTGAAAAAATAAAACATCAAGTGAAAAATCCTTTGAGGCGCCTGAGATTGGCTCATTGATTAAAAATCTCCATGAGGCAGTCAATGGTTTGAAAAAAAATAATAATAATATCCTAGGTGGAAACCTCTTTTAAGGCGCCTAGACAAACGTCCTATTTGAAAACCTCATTGAGGAAACTAGTAGGCTTGGGAAAAAAAGAAAAAAATGAAAAAATGAAAGATTATTTTCCCTGGGTATCTCTCTCTAGTGAAAGCAAGTTCTCTCCAACCTATACAAGCAACAAGAACAAGTTAGTGCCATAAGAAAAAGTTGATCAAAAGATCTAGTCAAGGAAAGTCAAAGTTAAGCATTCACCTCCTTTGCTCAAGTGCTCCAATAGGACCAAGTACATGTCAATCCATCATCCTCATCCATTTCCAACATCCACCCATCATTCTCAAGCCTTTCCCATTCATTTTACTCATTGCCTTCAAGTGCTACAAGAAATTTTTGTTTTACTACAGGATTACCAATATATAGAGAGGGCATAAATTACTTTTACCATAGCTCAAAAACCATGCACGGATTGGACAAGTTGTTTCATGGGGAGATGCATGGGGATGATGGTAACATGCTAAAGAAATTTTAGCAAATTCCAATGCATATTTTTGTAGAAATCGACCGCCATAACCTACAACCATTTTTATTTTTTATCAATATTTGTGTGTCCATTGTCCAAGATGTTTTATGGGGAGATGCATAAGGATGATGGAAACATGCTAAAAAAATTCCAAGTGAATCCAATTTACCCTTTGAGAAATATGGATTAAACAAGTCTTCTATAGGATTGTCCTATAGTGCCATAGGATTGACTAGAATTTCTATAATATTGTGATAGACATAGAAAAATGGTCCATATCTTATGTTATTCATCTAGGAACAAGAGGAGGGATCCACGAAACCCTCATCATCCATCCTCCACACCATTTAGCCTCTCTTCCACCCAAATATCCACCTATGTCCATCAAAAATACCCATTTTCACCCATTCTTCCATCATTTCCATGACAACAGAGGCTTCTAGTCCTTGTCCTTAGATTTATCATGAAATATAAATGATATTGGAGGTGTTATCTAAAGGATAGCATGATATTAGAAGGTTTTGTGTAACTACTATAGGAAGACACGTAGCCTTGTAACAATATGCACAAACCCTACAAGACCATACTAGGAAGCCACCAATTAGTGGAAAAGATCAATTTTTTTGTCTTTCCTATCATCATTTCACTTCTTTTTTTCCATGATGACCTTCACTCAACAATCCCAAATAATAAGGCTCTCCTTCCATTAGTCTAATAAAAAAACACATAAAATGGTTCCATATAGTCTTGTAGCAGCTACCAAGCAATCTTGTAGTTGTTGCTACATTTCTTCAAAAATCCATCATCTTGATACTTTGTGGAAATAAGTTTTGTGCACCTACAGAGTACCCTATATGATACTATATGATCACTTCTAGGATGTGAAAAAACACAAAATTGATTCCATGAGGTTAGATCAACAGAATGAAGGTTTTGTGCACCTATAGGACATTCCTATAGGGTGATATAGGATCACCACTAGCATGGAAAAAGCACATTCTTGATTTCAAAGAAGAATGCACCATCAAAAGCAAGAACCTAAGCACCTATAGAACCTCCTGTAGGGTGCTACAAGATCATCATTAGAACAAAAGAAGCATGCATGTAGCAGATCAAACACGGTGATTTCTGGAGTAGTAAAACCTTGAAGCAGAAGACCATAGATAAAAGACTCCATAGTGTATTTGATCACCTAGCCAGCCACAACACCTACATGAAAGACAAAATAACTCAAAAGCAACCTCATCTATGTCTGAAAATTCCATACATCACTATAGGATCAGCACATCAACTTTAGAACTATCTTTTTAAAAGCTGGATTTGGCCAATGCCTTCGATAGGGTAAGGCACTCCTTTCTAATTGTTGTCCTTAAGAAAATGGGCTTTGTTGTGCCCCTCCTTGATATCATCAAAGCCTTATCACGGGGCCTTGGATTCCCCCCTTGTTAATGGTAGGCTTGGACCTCCCTTTCAATCTTCGAGAGGGCTGAGACAAGGTTGCCCTCTCTCCCCTTACCTATTTATCTGGATGGCCAAATCTTTCAGCAAAGCTTTAGATTACAAGAGGTGAACTGGTCTCATCATTGGCATAAAGTTTGAGAACAGAGTCAAAAACATAAATCATTCCCAATTTTTGGATGACACTCTGTTAATAGGAGGGGCGTCTGTCACTATAGCCCGTCGTTTCAAAGCTCTTCTAGACAAATATATGAGTTATTTAGGAGGCATGATCAACCATTTAAAAAGTTGCATCTATGGTTGGCATGCAACAGCCCAAACCCTCCACAATATAGCCAACACTTTTGGGGTTCCTTGCAAACTAAATTGGGAATGCTTCACTTACCTGGGAATGCCTGTGAGCATTGGGCCCTTAAGAGCTGAAATCTAGGACACAATTATAGACAAAATGAAGAGGAAAGTGCAACAATGGGGTTCTACATGGCTTAACCCGGCAGACCGCCTTGTTCTCCTGAAATCAGGGCTCTCATCTCTTCCGCTTTACCAATTCACACTAATGCAGGCTCTAGCCATCTTCCATAATAAAATGGAAAGTATTCTCCACCATTTTCTTTGGTAAGGGGGGAAATGAGAAAAAGAAGTTCAATCTTGTTAGCTGGAAGCAAGTAATTCAAGGCCAGGATTGTGGAGAACTTGCAATTGGATCTCCCAAGCTCTCAAATTTGGCTTTTGGAGGCAAGATCGTGTGGAGACTAATCAATGAACAACCGGCATGGTGGAAAAGAGTGCTAGAAGTCAAATATATAAGCTTCCCAAGGAAACAGCTTTTGGACTGCGATATACCCACTAGAAACAATGCAAAAATTTGGAAACTATGCAAAAAAGCAATCCCCTTTTTGGCCCATAACACCGGCAAGGTCCCTAAGGGAGGTAGCAGTATCAAAATTGGAGTAGAAAAAATAATGGGAAATCAATCTATCAGCAATCAACCAGGTACGGATAAAATCCTTCTCTTTCTTCACAACAAAGGAATACATTATCTGGACCAAATCTTGCAATGGGACACCCACTCATAGATATGGATGGGATGGACTTTTCCACCCATACCCATAGATCTTAAGGAGAGATTTGACAACCTTCAGACTCACCTCCATAGTATTTCCCCCATTATTAAAAATAGCATCGACAGTTTTCGATGGGATCCTACAGGATCTAACTATACAATTCAAGTTGGCCACCAATATTTGTGCAACAAAGATCATCCTGCTCCTGCTTGGACACACTAGAAAATTGTATGGAAGTCTGAGACCATCCCTAAAATCAAATTCTTCATCTGGACCCTCTTGAAAGGGAAAATTATCACCACTGATAATTTGCAAAAGAGAGGTATAGCAGGACCTTCTTGATGCCCAAACTGTCAAGAAGTAGAAGAAACCATCCAACATCTCTTTATCACCTATCCTTTTGCAATTTCTTGTTGGATTGGAATATCCCCCAATGACCATCTCCCATGGAATCCCCAAAACTCCATTGGTGAGGCTCTAAATCTCTAGAAGAAGAGTTATCCCTGGTAGCATAAGAAGAACAATATAGCCAAACGGGTCTGGGATGCTCTCCCCTATGCCCTCGTTTGGAAAATTTTGCTGGCAACGAACCGTATGATATTCCAAGACAAGGAAACGATCATAACGCATCTCTTCAGCAAGGAAAAAAGTTTAACGTTAGAAACCATTTCTGCTAGAAATCTGAAGAAAATTGATATTGACGGCCTCTATGTTGAGGAAAGGGATTTTATTGGCTATTTGTTAGATAGAAACAATAGCAATCAGATAGAAAGTAATCCCAGCATCCAGTCTGGCATCCCCAAGCATAGTTGGAAAATAAGAACCAAAGAAGAAGAACTCTCAAGCTGGCTTCGAGGCAGCAATCTCCACTATCTCTTCTTCGATGGAGCTTCTAAATCCAACCTAGGAATAGCAGGTGTAGGTGGAGTTATTTACAATCCCAACGGTAGCATTATAGCCACTTCTGAGTGGGGATTGGGTTCCTTATCCAACAACAGGGCAGAAGCTCTTGCCCTCTTTCAAGGACTATATCGACTCCAAAAATTTGGAATTAGCAAAGCGATGATTTTTGGAGACTCAGCCACTATCATTAGTCTCATGGTTTGCAATTGGAAGGCATCCAATATCTTCCTTCAGCAAACGATTAACATATGTCAAGCACTAACCCGTCAAAATATGGAACTTCGATTTTTCCATGTGCTCCATTCTCTCAACAAAGAAGCTGACATTTGTGCCAACAGAGCTTATTGCAACCCAAAGGCAATCTTATCTACAATAACGTTGAGTCCCATCATCATCTCCCATAACCAAATCCCCCATCATGATATATGGCAATTTCTCTGACCCTGTCCTCCGCAACATCTTCTTGGGATTTTCTGACAGACACTTTCATCTTTATACCTTCGCCAAATCTATGATTGAGATTTCCTCTCCTCCCTTCAGCCTTGTCGCCCTTTCCGCTATGTCTCGATTGCCTCAATCCCCTCACTCCCGTGATCCCCTCCTCCTCTCTCTCATGACACCGTGCCTCCTTTTCTGTGGTGTTCAACACACAAATTCGAGCATCCTCCCTCATTCTAGCACACCGAATTTTCTCTAGTCTTTTATGCGACCATCTGCTTTTGTTCTTTGACCCCCTGCTTGGATAGGACCTTGGTCTCCACTGTCTCCCGAGCCTACTGCTGCTCTTTATTTCATCCTTGCCTGCATCTCCCTCAGCTCTCTGTCCTGCGCTCTATCCTCCTCCTTCCTTCGCGGCATCATCCCTTTTTTCTCCCTTTCCTCAACTCTAAAAGGTTATCCCCTCAGCTCTAATCATCAGGGTGATCTCCAATCTAGTCCATCTTTGTCTCCATTGACAAGGCAAGATTCCTTTTACTTGCCAAGTCTTTCTCATTCCAATCAGTGTAGTAAGACAGCATCCAACATCCACAATATGGCAAGAAATGAAAACTGCCTAGATTGTGCTGATCTACAGGTGGAACTGGAGCAAATCCGCGCGCATCAAAGACTTCTAGATGCTAAAATTGATTCCCATGCTAGACTGACCAGTGAGAAATATGAAGCAGATCTCAACCTATTCCTTCACAGAGTCTCCTCACTCCAAGAATAGTTTAATGATTTGGCCAATAAATGCAACCATGTTTAGGAATCAACTGAAATCCTGAAGTACATGATGGAGAAAAGGAATGCACCTAGCACCAGTTCTTCAAGTCTCAGGAATGCTGAAGTTGACAACAAGCGAGAATATTCCACTGCATGCTAGATCAACCATATTAACATAGATTAAATATGTATTGCAGATATTGCTTACTTTTGTCTCAGTTTGTTAGAATTTTTACTTTCTCTTGTTTTCCAAAAGTCAGAAATGACAAACAAAAAGGGGAATTTTGTCCTCCTAATCATCTCTTAGCTTCCCCTTTAGGCCCAAAGCCTTGTATCACAAGAGCTTAGTCTCCCAATCTTTTTTTCAAAATATAAATAGCAACCGATTATGTGAAAAAAAAGCACATCAACTTCAGAACCACCAAAGGCAGCTTCAACAGTTATATCAACAGTCTCAATATTGTTGGTTGCTCAAATTGTTTATTGATTAAACAATCGAGTACCACATTAAATTGTCAACCCGGGAAAGTCCTTTTGTTTCAAAGGTGACCTCGTACTATATGCACTTAATTCTAAAAGAATTAAAGGTTGTAGTATAAACAGATCTACTTCCTATCAAACCCTTACTCTGTGTTACAACAGCTATGATCTATTGCAGAAATGGAATGAAAGCAAGTAATTAATGGTAACAAATCTGCAGAACGAAATGATGGCCATTTTGTAACAGAGGACCAGGACCTTGTCCTCAGAATATGGATGTTCAGCACCTGCCTCTATAACCAATTTGCCAATGCACACTGGAAATCCTAATCACCGGTGACACACTCTCACAGCGCCAATCGATCAAGGAAATAGAGTATCAGCAAAAAGGAAATATCAGAAGCTAGGCTAGAAATTTACAGAAATCACACACACACTAAACAGAAAAGAAATGGGTGAATCTTGTGAAGAAGGTGGGCCCTGTCCCTCTCACAAGATTCCCTTTAACACAGATGCTAAGTTAAAATGCTCATAACAGTGCTTTATTCATCTGCCAAAATGTCCAATTACAATAAAGATTCAGACTTGCTTTGCACTACAATACTTCCGTTATATCTCCCTAGCTTTCAACTGTAGATGTCTCCTCTTTATAGAGGAGACATCTATTACAATAGATTGTCATTATTCATTCAGTTTGATCCTTTTGTACAAAAATAGGAAATCAATTCATGTTACAACATGCTGTTACAACAGTGTATATCTTTGTCATCCTTCGTTTAGTCGGATCCTTCTGCTGTTGTAAAACTGGTAGTCTTCTTTTATCTCCTTGGGGTCCTTGTACTATCCTTGGTTTTTTTCTGTTGTTGTCGATTTCATAAATCTCAACTGTTCCCTTGAAGTTCTCATGCTGTTCCTGGTGTTCCAGCAGCTGCGACTATGTTTTGCTGATCGTGCTATGTCAGCATCTGCCAAGTATAGTTCTGCCAGCTTCAGACGGTTACTGCCCTGCTCGACAATTGTTATTTCATCCTTTGCAAATTAAGACTTTACCCGCTTTAGTCAGTTTTTGTTTCTGGTGTTACAACAACTGCACAGTTGCTGTTTCTGGTGTTGCAGCAACTGTGAATTATAATTTTGCGGACTTCGAACAATTCCAACAATTGTCAGCGACTTAGTCAACTTCCAAAGATTAATTGTAAAGATAACATGAATATGTGTTGAATATTTAAACATATAGCAAATTAGGAGAGTTACTTCATACCTTGGAATAATGAGGTCAAAATGTTATCAAGGGTTTCAACTTATGGGCTAAAAAGAGGTAACATTATGACAAAATATGAGGTCAAAAGTAGACAATATGGAGTCCTAACAAATATCACCTTCAAAAAGACACCCAGGGTAAGGCTTAGGTATGCCATCCTCTAAAACTTTCCTATGAACTTATTTTAGCTTGAAAATCGTTGCAAGTGTATGAAGGAAAAATTATTTTATATTCAGACATAGTAGCAAAGAAATATCGATCTTATCTAGAAATTAATTTTGCATTTCCACCAACACACCCATGTGTGGGACAGGAACAATACAAAAGTGAAAAAGACTTGATAAACTAGATTGTTATCATTTAGTCATGATAGAGGACAAGGAATACAAAGGGTAGGTGGGGCTAGTTCATTTAACTCAAATCACTCTGATTTTATTTTGAATGTGGTGAAAAAAGAGAAAAAATGAAAAGAAAAATGAAAATAAATAAATAAAACAAAAAAGGTGGACCCACCACCTCTTGGCATACAAAGTATTCAAGTTTTGTGCTATAGGATCATAACATGATGTTAGATGATCAAAACAGACTACTGCAAGATTGAAACAGTCTTCTACAGGAAGCTAATAGAGTTATACATAAAGTAAAATTTCACCCAGAACAACCATTAGAACCTTGGGAAGCAACAAAATATTCAAAGGAAATGGAAGTGGTGCAAACAAAGATGCTAGAAGAGAAAACAAAGATGCTACAGGAAGGAATAGAGATGCTACTAGAAAGAACAAAGTTGCTACAGGATGAAAAAAAAGTACTATAGGAATTGACAACAACATCTCAAGTGGAGGGAGAAGGTCCACAAGGACTCCAAGAGCCCACTCCACAGCTTGATATTGGATCATATTAAAAATTTATTTAAGGGGCAATAATTATACCTACAAAATTTGTAATTCTCCTCTCATTTGAGCTAGAAAAAGAGAGAGGCAGAACTTCCCAGTGGATGAAAATTGAAAAACCCAATAAAGTAGAGTATGTGAGCCTCATGGAGGAAAAGGTGCAACAAATGAGTAAATAATTCATTGACTTGAGGCTAAAGGAATCAAACATGAAGGAGCGGTTTCAATTAGAAAACAAGAGGTTGAGACAACAACTATAGGAAAAGGAGGCACAACTTGCCACCATGGCATGTTTGTCCATGAAATCCATCGATTGCAGGTAGCCATCCAAATCATATGTTATTTTCCTCAAATAAAAATAAGCTAAGGAAGGGAATTGTATAAAAAATCATCTAAGGCATAAAAGAAGAACAACATGGCAAGAAGATGGAATAGTTCCTCAGAGGACGAGCAACCATTTCAGTAGGGGGTATGATGGGCCTCCAAATTAGGGACAAATTAAGGCCCGTCTAACATTTCTTAGGTGCATAAAGGCTATACTAATTATCTCCTCCTACATTTAATATTGTTTTTTAGCTCTAATATGTTGTTAGGAAGGTTTAGAGATAATTGCATATTATGTGCCTAATATTATTTATTTTTGCAGATTATTGAGAGAATATTGAGTAAATTATTAATGAGATAATATAGTGAATTTCTCCCTAACATAGGATGGACCAAGATTGGATAATAAATGAACAAGATAACATGAAATTATTGACAAATTCTGGAGCTCCACTGATTGAGAAAATCTAGGAATGTGTTCTTTGTCATTTAATGAAGATTCCTAGTGTTAGGAAACGGGTCCACATTTTGAGGGATTTTGGAGGGGAAAAATGCCTACGTTCAAGGAGGATGCTTCCCCATCTATTTGTATAAGTACAAAATCGAATTATCCTCTAGGGGCATGCATTTCTTAGTCTTCTAGTGGAGAAAACTTGTTTTTAGCGGCTCCACTTTCATTTCTAGCAGGGATGTACTTGAATTGACTCAAATAATGAAGTTTGGAGCCATTTTTAGTTTCTAAAGCTAGGTTTCCTTTGTAGGAACCTATTTATCCTTGGTATTGGGCATCCCATAAGCCTTAGAGGAATGTTGTACAATTTCTTTATTTCCTTTGAATGTCTTTTTCACTTGCATTTCTTATTTTTTCATTTACTATTCATGCTTATTTTGTTGTAGGTCATATTGGTTAAATGATTGAAGTGAGTTTTTTTACAGGTTATTTATAGATTCAAAAGCATGATTCATCCTTAGAAAAACTTTGAAATTTCATATTCATAATTGAGCTACTTGGATTGGTTTACTGGTTCACAAATCTAGAATTTCCGAAAATCTCTTGTAGCAAAATAGTAGTAATTTTCTGCTATTTTTCAGCACATGTTAATGACCCTATTTGAGTTGATACCACTTGGATTAAGTCCTAAAAAATTCAATTTAATAAAATAATGTACCCCATATAATTTTCACTTGATTAGGTTAGGCATTTGGTAGGTTAACTAGCTCATTGAGTCTTGAATTTCTAGTTTTTTGGAGTAGTAATTTTCTATTATTTTTTAGCACATGTTAAAAATGGTATTTTTGAGTGATTTCACTTGAATTGGAGTTAGAAGGTTCTACTATTGATTTTTGGGGATATAATTTTCATTTACACTCCTTATTCTACAACCAATATTATTATTGGGAAATCTAGTGTCTACTCGGAGCTGCTAGTCCCACTAAGATTGGTAGCTATCTTAGAAACAAACAAACTAAAACTACCTTCACTTTCCTTTATGAGAAGTAGATAAGAGGGGAACAAAGGACACCAACCTTAGTCCTGCGCTTGGTTCCTTGTTTGATTCCTCTCCCTTCTGACAGATCTTTGTCGCTCCTCCTTCATCTACCCAACCTCAAAGAGCACCTGTGGAATCAAAGCATCATAATACTATCGAAGAACAGAGATCTACAATCATAAACAATACAGGACCAGATATATATTGACCACAAAAATGCATATATCATCAAACATACAAGAATGTGGAGGA
>APFE031464821.1:0-15202 GCA_000404065.3 Pinus taeda | reverse complement strand
AAGTAAATTAACTAATGGTTAGTTAATAATGAAAAGGCATGTCTTAGAGACATGCATGTTTGTGAAAGGGTACTTACCTGGCTATATATACAGGACTCTCATTCTCATTTATACTCATCCTACATTAATTATTTATACAATATACAATTTACAATTACTATCCTACGATGGATGTCTTTGTCTACGAACTATTTTAAATATTTTTGTTGTGTATATGACTTTTTGGTCGTTACATTGGTATTAGAGTTGTTCGATCCTCTGGACGTTCAACCCTGAAGAGAACCAGTTTGATCCAACCTTTGGCCATTAATCCTATGTCAACCTTGTGGTCGTCACAATTGAAGCGTTTCACTACACAAAGTTGCAGTTTCTCCCTTTTGTCATATCAGGATTTGGCCATTAAACAAAAAAAAAGAATAAAAAAATAAGATAGTTAAAGAAAAAAAGTAATTTAAAGGTTAAAAAAAAAAAAGTCAGATGTAAATTTTGAGGACATTTCAAATATATAAAAAGTTGTACATATATAAAATGCATGATTAAGTTGTTGGAAATAATACGGGGGGGGGGGAATCAGTATTAGCAAGTCAGTAATATTTCATTTCCATATTCTGATTCATATGCGCTACTTCAGTTAATTAAACTTGCGTGTATACGCAACTGTATATAAAGAAACTAGTGTATACCTTGTAAACTTATAATTTAGTTAATTCTTCATAAGTTGATCATTAATATGTGCATCAGAACCATATAAATAGTAACCAGGAGCAGTAAAAACATATCAAACAGTCACACACATGAACACAAGATATAAGGTGGAAACCCAATGTGGGTGAAAACCACCTGTTGCAATCGTCTTTATCTTTCTTTTAATAAGAAACTTCTTTTACAATATTTTGTACTAGTGCAGTCTTAAACCAGTACGTAGGCTTCTACCTGCAGAAGGCTACAACCTTCTCTCGTTCTCCAACTTCTCTTGGAAGGGAGCTACAACCCCCTAGCTCTTATACTAGCTAATGTACTAGTACATAGGTGCTGACCTACAAAAGGCTACAACCTTCTCTTTTCTTCTAGGGACCACGTTTCATTAATTTTCAGACTAGATCCATCAATAACATCAATCAAACATCAAATATATCTGCATCAACCAATCTCCTTTGCACCAACCAAAACAGAATAAAAAATTCACTTTTCTGAATGTTGTAACCAGAACACAATAATAGTAACCAGAACCCAATCCGGAACCCAGAACACTGCAATAGTAAATAGAAGTAGCTAAAACATATTTTATGAGGTACACGCTACTTCAATGTGTCGAAACAATGTGCATATGCACTTTTCTCAAGGCGGACCTACGTATACGCAGTTTTGAAATACCGAACCAAAATGTATATGCACCTTTTCTATACGGAACCTGCATATAGATCTGTAAAAGATGATTTAACCTTTACCACTATTCAGACATTAGTTATACCTAGATCATCAGATTTAGAACATGTGCCAGTTATTCAGATAAAAGATTAAAAACCACACAGAGATACTTATCTTCAAGCCTTAAGATCTTGACCCATCAATAGAACTTATCCTTCTTCAAGTGCTCAAGTTCCTCCTTGATTCAGATCCAGCTATGCACCATTACCCAATGACCAGTATTCTAGATCTTTCTCTTCATTAGATATTCAATATTTGAGTACCTTTGCCTAACGATATTCTCCTCCTTTTATAGTCTTAGGCCTTACTCAATACCATGGTCCAAAACCACTTAGAACCAATACCTTGGACCAAATACCTGGGGTCAACACGTAAGACAAGATACCTTGGACCAATAACAAGGATCACAATATTGTGGTCCAAATACCATAGACCAAAACCAAATGTACGCACTTTATCACATAAGTGCACTACCTTTTTTTGATATCCTACACATAGATACCTTTCACGTTTATTAAGTGGTTAGAGGGATCAAATATCTCTAGGTCGAAACCTTTCTTTGAGTTTTGCATCCAAAAAAGAGGTTTATACTTCAAAAGATTTGATTCCTATCGACTCTTGGTAGATCTGGAGTTAAGATGAATTTATGCTAGTTTGAACAACATATTAATAAATAAAAATTAACTATGATTTTTTTATTTTTTTTCACTTGTTTTATGTAATATTTGCATAGTTCAAATTATAACATTTTATTTATGTTTCACATTCTTCACATTAAAATATTAATGCATACCTCTTCATATGAGAACATATATTCATAGGATATAAGCTCTATTTATATGTACACACACATGTCATATTAAATTATTTTGTTTCTATATATATATATTATATATATATATATTTATATATATTATATATAAATATATATATATAATTATTATATATATGTATATTTTATATACTTATTTATTTTTTGTTATCTTCCCACCCAAATTCAAATCCTGATTTCTTTCCTTAGAATATATATACTAAATTAATTTTTTTGTTACAAATATCTTCCATACTTTGAATTAGAAAGAACCTATTAATGGAATAAGATTTCTCTCATTTTCTCTATATATAATTGGTTGATGTTAAAATCTTTTACTCAGCATACCTATTGAAATATTTGATTTCTATTCAATATTTCCATATTAAATAATTGAACAAATTACATATTAAGTACTTTTTTTACTTTCAATTACTTTATTTCTAGAAAGTGATGTAAAATTAAGATGGAAATTGAAAAAATGTGTTAATGATGGACCCTCATTTTTTATCTTTGTTATTATTATATTTAATTTGTTAATGTAAATATTATTTTACATTTAACTAACTTATAATTTTTTATTTATTATTATTATTGAATTTAGAACCTTTTATAATAAAAAGAAAAATTTACATGTAAAATACATTCTAAACAAAAACATATATACACTCATTATCTACCAATAGGTAATGAGTGTAGATATGTTTTTGTTTAGAATGTATTTTATATTGTACATTCTTCTTTCTATGGGAAAAGGTTCATTTTTTAGTAAAAAAAAAAAAGGATTACGAACTAGTAGGTATCTTTTTACATATTTGTGTGATCTCATTATTTGCAATGCTAATATTTTGTATATTTAATTTTTAGAGTTTCATTTCACATTATAATAATAACAATAATAAAAAGAAATATTAAGTTATTTTGATTTCAAATTTATTTTTTATTTTGATTGGAATTGGATCATTATATTATTTTTCATCCATCTTGATGCTTTCAAGGTGGAAAAGTGGAGGAGCAAGCTCACAAGACTATTTTTTACCAATGAGACCCAGTTTGGCAAATTGAGATCTGAAATCTTCCAAGAAAATTTTGAGGACTTAAATGGAATTTTTTGGGAGGTAAAACTTTATCACATAAGTGCACTACCTGTTTTTGATATCCTACACATAGATACCTTTCTAATGGTGCAAGAATCATCTCAATTGAAGTATGTATGCAAAATTTGTGCCAGTCGGACATTGACCTTCATGTTTTGATCACCATAATTTGAGAGGATGCCACATCAATGCCCATTACTCATGGAAAAGAGGCTATCTACTTGAGTAGGATGAAGAATATTATAGAATAATCCATAATTTAACTCTAGTTGAGAGTTGAAAGAGTCAAACTTAATCACTAATAGTTTATTGGTTTGTGTTATAAACGAGATGTTAGGAGGAAAACATGTTCCATTCTATTTGATTCAATTTTGTTCCATATATGAGAAAAATAGTCATGAGTGGATAAGGAGAGAGAAAATTCTAAGTGGATGTGTACACTATAGCATCCCATGGGCCACAGGCCTCACCTCTTTGTACTTGCATCCAGTTTGTGTTATAACCGAGATGTTTGGAGGAAAACATGTTCCATTCTATTTGATTCAATTTTGTTCCATATATGAGAAAAATAGTCATGAGTGGATAAGGAGAGAGAAAATTCTAAGTGGATGTGTACACTATAGCATCCCATGGTCCACAAGCCTCACCTCTTTGTACTTGCATCCATTTTCCATCTAGAGGAAGAAAGAAAAGCAATAACACCTTCGAGCTAAATTTTCTCTCGAAAGGGTTTCCCATGTCATATCTTTTGGGAAATTGTGGTTTATGTGTTTTATTTCACTTTTCTCTATTTTTTACATAACTATAATTTGCACACATACACAATAAACAATAATGAACAAATCTAGAAACACAAACAGAAAATTAACCCTCATATTGTAGATTTCATATTTTTTAGCATAATTTTATTGGATTTGTTGTAATGAACTGTCAAGTGTAATATCCACGACAATTTACAGATCACATTTAAATAAAATATATATAATTATTAACTAATATCAAATAGCTATATTAAGACTCTTTGTGTTGTAGATTATTTGGCAAAGCATATTATGTTAAAATTATGAAGTATATTTTAAACCCTTATTTACTTGTGTCAGGCATGGTGCACCTATTGGTTATGGTGGTAGTTGACATGATACACCTAGTAGTTATAGTAATAAGTGAGGGTTTAAACCAAATACTCATAATATTAACATAACATGCTTTGATTTGTGTGCCAATTGGTTATAACGATAGTCGATAAGGTGCACCTAGTGGTTATATGATCCATAAACTATTGTGGATATTCCACTAGAAAATTCGTCAGAGCGGCTCTGATAATAATATTGTATTTTATACTATTACGATTTTATTAAAATTCTAGATCTGTAGATTTTACTGTAATTAGTGCATGCATGCAAATGGAAATTATGCAAAAAAGTAGAGAACGACAAAATAAACTCACACACAAATAAGACACAAGATATGCTCTCTAGGAAACCCTTTCAGGAGAAAACCTAGCTGGAAGGTGAGGCCACCTCACTCTCTTTCTTTGTCTGCAAATATGGATGCAGGTACAAATAAGTAATGCATGTGGCATGTGGGCTGCTACAGTGCACAAATCTCCTCAGTGTGCTCTACCTCCTATCTCTCTTGGCTATCTTTGCCTAGCTATGGAACAAAATGCTCTCAAAAGAATGGAATGCCTCTTCCTCCTAGTGGTCCGATTATAACATAGTCTGATAGCCTAGTAGTGGTTAAGTTTGACTACCTCAACTCTTAACTAGAGTTACAAAATAGACTCTTATAGAGTATTTTACATCACCAACACATCGCTATCCCATTTTCCATAAATAATAGGGGCTGACACGACATCCTCCCAAACTATAAGTGTGAAAACGATCAAGTCAACTACTGAGTGGCATAACATTTGCATGCAGACTCTAATTGACGTGCTTCTTGCACTGATGGAAAGTTATTTGTGTGTAGAATAACATGAAAATGTAGTGCGCAAAAGCGGCATAGTCTTACCCCTAAAAAAATTCATTTTATGCCTCGAAACACTCTTGAAAGGTTTCAGACCCCATTACGCCAAACTGGGTCTCACCAGTAAAAATGTTCTTGTGAGTTGATTCTTCCACTTTTTTCCACTCCAAATGCATCAAGATGGATGAAAAACAATATAATGATCCAATTCAGATCAAGCCTACCCATTTTAGGAGGCTTTTGGTCCCCAAAAGCTTTTACTAAATGAGGTGAGGAAATTTTTCCTCCACCTTTTCTCTGGTGAACCATTTATCTTTGTCTAGAAGTTGTCCCTTCAACCCAATGTGCCAAAGGTCATGCTGCCCATGTCTTGTAGTTCTGGACCTCTTCTGCAAAACTGTATGTTCTTTCAACTCTTCCTAAGTGTCTGGTGCAAAATCCTCCATGAAAGGTAGGACATGTTCCTCTTCCTGATCTAGCATGGAAGGCTCATAGAGTTTCAAATTCTCTACATTCACAACTGAGTAAATGTGCATATATGGTGGTAAACTAAGTTTATAGGTATTATCACTCACATTTTCCAGTATCTCAAACGGACCATACCTTAGATCCTTGATTTTCTTACTAGGCCCCTACAGCGTCTCCTTGTTCAACTATAACCATACTATGTCTCCCACCTAGAATTATTTCTCTATTTTGTGTTGATCATGCATGGCCTTATACTCCTCCTACGACTTCTGTAGTGTTTCCTGTACCTGTAGATGGATCTACCTGATCTTCTCTATAAAATTTTCATCCCTCAAAGCATCTCCTGTAAGATCTTCCTTAACTCCTCCTTGCTGCCCATATGTAATATCCAAAGGTGAAGGTGGAAAATATCCAAAACAAGTCTCAAATGGGGACTTTCCTATAGAAGTGTGGACTACTCTATTATAAGATTTTTTTATATATACCATATTTTCATCGCAAGTCTTTGGATGCTTCTAGTTGTATCCCCTAAGAAGCTGCACCAAAGTCTTATTAACTACTTTTGTGAGCCCACTTGTTTGTGGATGGAATATTTTTGATATCTTCAACTTTGTGTCCATATTCTCCCACAGTGTATTCCATAATGCATTGAGAAATTTTGTGTCACTGTCTGAAATGATGCTCCTTGGTATCCCAAAGTGCACCCAGACCTGTCCAAAGAACAAGTTTGTTGCTTCTTATGCGCTGATGGTATTTTTACAGGGCATTAGAACATGCATCTTGTTGAACTTGTCAACTACCATGAACATGTAGTCATGTCCCTTCCTGGTTGTTAGTAAACCTCCCACAAAGTCCATGGAAATGCTTTCCCAATGATGAGTAGGTACAGGTAAGGGATGATATAAAACTTGTTTCTTGTTGCTAGGCTTATGGATACAACAAATCATTCATCCTCTTATGAAACTAACTACTTCCTCTTTCATCTTAGGCCAATACTCATACCTTTGCAAGTTAGCCATGATCTTCCCTACACCAAAATGCCCTGCAACCTTAGAGGTGTGAGCCTCTCTAATCAACTGCAAACACTCACCTTTAGGAACATATAACTTATCCAACCTGTAGAGTAACCTATTCAGGATATGGTAGTCAATGGTGTTTTCACCATCGTGCACTTGACTTTGACTCTACAACTGCTGAAACACCTCCTTGAAGTCCTCATCTTCTAAATATGCCTCTTTGTACGCATCATGGGTGAATGGCTCCATGTGCATAAGAGTCCTCAAAGCTATAATCTTTGATGTGGGTGGCCTTGAAAGCATATCAGTCAACTTGTTTGTGTTTCCCTTCTTATATTTGATCACCAAATGAAACTTCTATAAAATCCCCATCCACTTGGAATGCTTGGTCTATTGTAGCTTACTCTGGGCTCGTAAGTACTATAACAACTGGTGATATGTGTGGATTATTGTCTCCTTTCCCATTAGATAGTGCTTCCACTTCTTCACATCTTGTACCATGGCATAAAGATCCTTATCGTAGGTAGGGTAGTTAAGAAATGTCCCATGAAATACTTTATAATGGTAGCAAATGAACCTTCCTCCTTGCATCAAGAAAACTACCATAGAATACCCACTCGGATTTGTCTCCACTTAAAAAGGTCACTACAAGTTTGGTGATGCCATAATTGGTGCTTGACTGATCTTCTTCTTCAGCTCCTTGAAATCCTTTTGTTGATATTTTCCGCACTAAAACTCTTGTCACTTGTTGTTATGGCATGGAGAGGTATTGCTACCGCTGAGAGGCAATGAATTTCCTTAGGTACATTTTTTCCCTAATGAAACTCCTAACCTCATAAAAATTAGTAGGAACCGACCATTTCATGATGGCCTCCATTTTGGAAGGATATATCTTCAATTATCCTCCATCAATCACATAACCTAGATACACCAAAGGTTGTTGCACAAACTCACACTTCTTGAGATTTGCTAGCAGTTGGTGCTTCTTCAATGTTTCTAGGACCTGCATCAAATGTGGCATGTGTGCCTCCTAGGTAGCACTATACACCAGTATATCATCCAAATATATAATAAAAAATGAATCTATAAAAGGGCACATTACATCATTCATTAATCTCATAAATGTAGTTGGTGCATTACATAGGCCAAATGGGATAACTAACCACTCATACAAATCTTTCCTAGTTTTGAAGGTGGTCTTCCATGTATCTTCTTCTTTGACTCGAACCTAGTGATATCCAGACTGTCAGTCCATATTTGCGAAGTACTTTGCTTGGTGCAACTGATCTAGCAAATCGTCTATCCTAGGCAAGGGGTATCTTTTATTGAGCGTGACTTTATTCAACGCCTTGTAATCTATACACATCTACCAAGTCCCATCCTTCTTTGGAACAATGATGATGGGTGACCCACATGGTGATGTACTCAGTCCAATGACACCATGTTCCAGTAGTTGTTGCAGTTGTTTCTTCACCTCACTTGCTTCTAGAATAGACTGCCTATACATCCCAATATTTGGAAATGGGGAGTCTGGAAATAGTTGGATCTCATGCTCCACTTCTCTCTTAGGTGATAACCCATTAAGTTCTTGGAACACATCCTTATATGCCTGTAAAAACTCCTCCAATTGTTGTTTCTGTTTCTTAGTATACCCCTCCAGGGATGCCTTGCCTCTTACTCATTCCTCTTCAGATTGACTTTCTCTTAAAAACAATAAAACATACTTCTTGTTGGAACTGAACAATATCTTCACTTGGTTGACACTTACTAATGAACCTTTTGACTTACCTTTGTGTGTGTTAATGATGAACGATTTTCCATCCTTGATGAGTCAGTATTGGTTGGCTCTCCTCGTGAATATTGCGTCACACATGTACATATATGGACTCCCAAACACGACTCCACATACATCAAGGGGAACAACATCTAGATCTACTTCATCAATAAAGAAACGTCAATAGAAAATCTAATTTTACACTATTTTGTTACCTTAAGCTTTGCATCCTTATTTTCCCATCCTAATGGATATGGGTTTGGATGATCACGAACTTTTAGCCGCAACTTCTTGACCAACTCTGCTGCAATGCAATTCACCTATGATCCTGAGTCAAACAAAGCATCAACCTTTGCCTTTTTGAATTATATCTTGATATGGAAGATTTTGGTCATTTCTTTCTCTTCCTATTGTTGGATGCTACTCAGATTCACCTCCTTTTGCACTGATGTACAGGCGATCTTCTCATCCATGTATGAGTTGCTTTCGACTTGGTTGCTCGAAAATGGCCATAAGATTATTATCCTTATTGTATTTCTTCTTCTCTGGTTTAGCTCTAGATGCAACTTCCAACACTTCTCCTCTATATGGCCATCAACGTTCCAGTGGTTGCTAGGATATTTGCATCAGTGTGCTATGGTTGTTTTCTTTTTATATTTTCCCAATTTTTTCTTCTTCTTCCCATCCTTAAAAGCTTCATGTTGCTCCTTCTGCTTCGATCCACTTGATTGCACTCTTTTTATGCCTATGTTCTCTAGGTATTGTGCCTGTACACAAGCCTCATCCACCAATTTGGGCTTGAATAACATCACTTGCTCATGCAGATGACAGTGAAAACCCCCCAAATACTTAAGGATTACATATGGGTTGTTTAGAGAGATAGCAAACATTATAGCCATCTTTCTGAATTTTGTGGTGTACTCTGTATACTCTGGCTTGACGTTTTCTTGAAGTAATGCCATCGGATCAATTGGTCCTCCACATACCTAATGGGATAAAACTGTGACTTAGTGATGGTTTTAAAATCCTCCCACTTAGTCACCAGAGGTTCTCCCTCCAACCTCAGGGTTTCCATGTGGCTCTCCCACCAAGTGAGTGCATGGCCCTCTAATTTCAACCGCACGAATGAGATATTTTTCCCTTCCTCGATATGATGGAAAATGAAATAAACCTCTAGTTGCTGCAACTTGATATCAATTTTTTCTTCCATTTTGATTAGGGATCGATTCACGACACTCGAACTAGGTTGATCTTTTTCGAGTTCTTTCCTCAACTGGTTCTCCATGTCTTCTCGATCTCCCAATCCCCCTTCTGGTTTGTCCTTTGTATTCAAACCCCCATCTTCTCCAAATATCCCCATATTTTTCTTAGGGCCACCATGAGGAGGTTTACATTTTGGTTTATATCCGTGACTTGTTGTTTGAGCCCCAAAACCCTAACCTCTGTAGGATCACGAGGTTCGCTTATAGATTCGTCGCCCATGATTAGGGTTTTATGATTTTTGACCCCACCAATCTAGATCCCTAAAATCTCCAGAAAATACCTAGAGAAACTTGCTCTGATACAAAATGATCCATAAACTTCCGTGGATATTCCACTAGATAGTTTGTCACAACATATCTTATAATAATATATTAAAATATTGTGTTTTACACTATTACAGTTTTACTAAAATTCTAGATCTATAGATTTTACTGTGATTAGATAATGCATGCAAATGGAAATTATGCAGAAAAGTAGAAAAGGGAAAAATAATATCACACACACATAAGACACAATATATGCTCTCTGGGAAACCCTTTCGAGAGAAAACCCAGCTAGAAGGTGAGGCTACTTCGCTCTCTTTCTCTGTTTGGAAATATGGCCGGAAGTACAAAGAAATAATGTTTGTGGCCCGTGGGCTGCTATAGTGCACTGATCCTCTCTGTGTTCTCTACCTACTGTCTCTCCTGGTTATCTTTGCTTAGATATGGAACAAAATTCTCTCGAAAGAATGGAATGCTACATCCTCCTAGTGGCCTAGTTATAACACAACCTGATAGCCTATTAGTGGTTAAATTTGACTAAATCAACTCTTAAATAGAGTTACAAAATAAACTCTTCTAGAGTCTTTTACATCACCAACACGTGGCTAGCCCATTTTCCATAAATAATAGGGGTTGACACAACATCCTCCTGAACTATAAGTGTGAAAACAGGAAGGTCAACTTCTGAGTGGCATAAATTTTCCATATCGACTTTGATGGACACACTTCTTGCGCCGCTGGAAAGGTTTATGTGTGTAGACTAGCATGAAAAGGTGCGGCGCTCAAGCAACAAAATTTTACCCCCAAAAATCGTCATTTGATGCCTCAAAACACTCCCGAAAGGTTTTAGACCCCGTTTCACCAAACTGGGTACTGCCGATATAAACAGTCTTGTGAGCTAATTCCTCCCCTTTTTCCCACTCCAAATACATCAAGATGGATGAAAAACAATATAATGATCCAATCTAGATCATTATAGATCTTAACATAACATGTTTTTCCTAGTGTACCTAGTGGTTATAATGATAACTAATAAAATGCACCTAACGGTTATAGTGATAGCTATATCACTTAATGGCTATAGTGATAACCAATAAAATCGACCTCATATCACATGAATATAAGATATGCATATTAATTAAATAATTAAATTGAAATAAGCATAACAAAATTAGTTAATATTATTTTGTTTCAATTACACTAAGTGTTTAATTCCATTATATTAACATATATAGAATTCAATTATTAATATACATTAAATTTAATTCACTTCAAAATAATATTATTAATTTATTAGGCAATTTATATAATTAAATATGATCACTTTTTTAAAATTAAAATAGATTCAACGAAATATGTTTTCTTTCATCTAATATTGTTTAGATTAATTATCCCATCTAATCCATTTTGAAGGTTGAAGATCTAGGTAGAATGGTAAACTAAAGATGTTTGTATGTGCTTTCTATGTGACTTAGAAAATTGATGATGTTCAAGGGTGCTTATATAAATTTACATGTGGATTGGGTGCTTGAGGGTGTTGGTATATGGTTACACAAATTAAAACATTCAAATGTGACTAAGGAGTTTTTTATGTTGATGTGTAATTTATTATTTTATGGATGGAGTGTTCAATATTAAATAGGGTGAATCACTGCAATGCAGCATAGTCCCTACCTTTACTGCTAATTAATTGATCAAGGGAGTCTTTGTTGTACATTTATTATGTTTATGGATAGATTTTTATGCACAACTAGTTGTTTTCTCATATATATGTTATTAATATAGCCTTCTCCACACAACTATTTGTTTTCTCATATATACGTTATTAAATCCTTACAACTAGTCACTTTCTTGTATATACGTCACTAAATCCTTATTCAAGGGTGTTTTTTGCACTTGCATTTTCTCGTTATTACTGTTTCCTCACAATTGTTTAGCACAATTAGTAATTGTTTTGTCTTTTGTTCAAAATTATTATATGTTTTAGGTAAAACAAATTAAAATGAAACTATTATTGCTAAAGGATAACAGTGTGGAGCATATGCACTTGTCCACACAATGAGCCTTAGAAAACAAGTTCATCAACTAAGAAATTGGCAAAGGTGAATCCTTAATGTGACATTCGCATTTCATTTGTATTATTCTGCATTTACTATATGTTGTTATTATTGTTTCTGTAGACATATAATGAACATGACCTTGCAACATCTTATAAGCTCTCAAGCTTCCATTGTATGCACTTCCGCATTCAACAAGATGAATTAAAACCAATATCAAAAGGCATTATAATTAAAGGACTTATCAGAAATTTTCCTCATCCCGCACAAATTTTGCACATGCATTTGTTCTCAACATAATTTCTGCACATGAATACGATAATAATTAAAAATTCCATTATGAAAAGCACATTTTTTTAGCACAATTAGTAACCGTTGTGTCTTTTGTTCATAATTATTATCTCTTGTAGCTAAAATAAATTAAAATAAAACTATTTATTACTAATGGATAATAGTACGGAGCATATGCACTTGTCTGCATAATGAATCTTACAAAACATGTTCATCAACTAAGAAACTAGCAAATGTGAAGTGAAAATTGGCAGATGTGAATCATTAATGTGAGATTCAAATTTCATTTTTATTATTCCGCATTTGCTATATGTCAAGCCTTACAAAATAAGTGCATCAACTAAGAAACTGGCTTTTAGCACCATTAGCAACCATTTTGTCTTTTGTTCATAATTATTATCTATTTGAACTAAAATAAGTTAAAATGAAACTATTTATTGCTAAAGGATAACAATGAGCATATGCAATTGCCCGCACAATCAACCTTACAAAACAAGTTCAACAACTAAGAAACTGGAAAATGTAAACCATAAATCGACAAAGAATAGTCTTTAATGTAGGATTCACATTCCATTTTTATTATTCCACAATTTCTATATGTTGAGCCTTAATAAACAATTTCACATTTCATTTTTATTATTCTACATTTGCTATATGCCATTGTTACCATTTTTGCAGACGCATAATGAAAATGGCCTTGCAATATCTTACTAATCTCTCAAGCTTCCATTGTATGTAATTTTGCATTTAACTAGTTGAATTAAAACCAATATCAAAAGGCACTATAATTAAAAGGCTTCTCTATATTTTCCTCATCTTGGACAAATTCTGTACATGCATTTGTTCTCCGCACAATCTCCTTCCCTAGATAATAATTAAAAAGTAAATTGTGCAAAGCACAATTTTTTTAGCATAGATAGTAACCTTTTTGTATTTTGTTAATAATTACTAATGCTTAGAACAAGACTAAATTAATTGATTAGTGCTAGTCTTTGCACAACTTTCTCCACACACACTTCCTTTAGACAAGCACACATTGAAAGTTTTCTCAATACAATGGACATTTTCCACACTTCCCAAATAACCATCCCTTTGCAGCTCCTTCCCTAGATAATAATTAAAAAGTCCATTGCGTGGGAGAAGCTTTCAAGTTTTCATTGTACGATTGTTTTTGTTGCATAAATCTTTTCAGCCTACATTCACATTAAAGGCTTCCATTTCCAATAGTTTAGTACTAAAAATTAATACTTTATGCTTATATTATTGATAATATTTTAATTCTAAATAATTAGGCATATGTGTGGATGTGTGGATGAGTTGTATTGTGTAGAAGAAGCTTTCAATGTGTGTATCACCTCACTTAGCACAAAAGGCTTTTTATTGTTAATATTTTATTTAGTATTAAATAAGACATATTTCCTTAATAACATTGTCTATGCTTAGATTATTATTTAATTGATTATATTTGATAAAATAGATCAAGGTTGCATGGCCTGGGAAAATCAGAACATTGGAGCAATACCCTATGCGCCACTCCACATAATGGAAACTAACAATATTGATCATTCCCCAAAGATACATAGCTCTAAAATCAAAATCCCTATGCAACTTCTCTCCCGAACAAACTTTGTAATCCACACAGTAAAAGCTCTGCAAAATGAAACATGATAATATTTCCCATTCTACCGCACATACCCCATCCTATGTAAACATTCATATGATATACGATCTGGAAATTTGTAAATGTATCTCCACACGACTTGTGTAGATTGCTACCACCTCACACCCTGTCTCTGCCCCTCCCCTCCCCTGCTTATCTTATTAAAATATTTTAATTTGTGTGGAAGTGCGAAAAATATTCATTGTGTGGTGGAAGATTTCAATGTATGATAAATAATGTGTATTTGTTTGTCTCTATAGTTAATTAAGTGAGGTCTGCATTTTTCCCACATTTCGATCTCGACGCATGGGTAGACTATACTAGAGCAAGTATCTATTTTAGTAAACCATCGATGTATATGAAGTTATTTCTAATATTTTCATTATAAATATTTCGAATATTTAAAATATCTATTTCTTCAAGCTCTTGTGCGGGCGGATATATGCACTTTGTACCAACTACTAATATTATTGCTCATATTTTAGTTATAAATAATGTTATTTAAGTGATTATGTACAAAATCACATTAATATAAAACACATATGCCTCCAATATAACTTTCGATCACAATTATGTGTCAAACTATCCCTATTCCACTATTCTTGCTGTGTACAACGATGTTTGCAAAGCTTCCTTTGCACACGCTATATTTTATGCTTATGTTCGTATCTTCGAATATGTTTCAATGAATGCATTTGTGCGAAAGTGCATAAGAATTCTATTGTGCGGAATAAGCTTTCAATGTGAAGAACATCACACTTCACACCGAATGTTTTTATTGCTAATATTTTAGTATTGAACATTGCATATTTATTATTCATAATAAGGTCGAGGAAACTGCTAGACTTATACAATATTATTGCTAATGTTTTAGTGATAAATACTGCATATAGCTTTATATAATGCTCAAAGGAAAGAAATGGCTCTACCTACTACACTATAAACACTAACTAATGAGGATAACTCGTAGAACATTTATATAAGTGATGAGGTGAGAAAAATTGAGATAAAGGAATCCAACATAATTGCATTTAATTAAGATCATTTAATTAATTACCATCTGGTTGTATGTGACAATTTTCTGTTGTGTAGTATTATGGAGAGAA
>APFE031464813.1:0-42339 GCA_000404065.3 Pinus taeda | reverse complement strand
AAAATGCCTTTTTCCCATTAGCGCGGGTCCGCAGTGTTTTAACCCGCGCCAATGGCTCAGTCCCTACAAAGAGGGCGCGCCCATAGACGCTCTGTCCCAGAGCACGGCCCGCGCCACACAGTTTGGGCATGATTTTTGGCCAGCGCATGCTAGAATGCTTTTTCCTCCGTGACTCACCCAGTTCCCTGAAGGAAAAAGCCCACAAAAGCAGTCGACCGTCGGCTTTTCTATCCAAGGCAACTCAACTCAATAGCTATTATGAGACATTACCAAAAACTCAGAATGTGTCCACATACAATGCATATCTCCTCTCCCCCCATCTATAAAGGCCTGTCTCCCCATAATGAACAGGCTAGTTTTTGGAGGCTAGTGTTAAAAGTGCAAAGAGTGAACAAGCTGGTGAGAGAGAGATAGTATTGAGCTAAGAGCTGAAAGAGAGGTTATGCTGCCGGATTGTGGAGAGAGAAAGTGACTTTGCAAGATATGTCAGACTGACTGCCGACCCCGCTAGAGGAGATTTGCAGCGTCAAGCCTTAAGTGGTTGTAATTTCTTCTCTCTTTTCTATTTAATGATAAGCGACTGTTATTATGGTTCCATTCATGTGTTCTACTGGTAATATGTGAATTGTATCCTGCTTGACTGATATATAGCTGTACGATTTTGGATTTTATGCTTGTTTGTGGGTTGTTCTTCATTTGTGCAGGTGTCCATGCGTGGAGCGCAAGGATAGCGACCGGCCAGAGCTAGAGGACAGGAGCGACACTTCTCCCACAGCAAACAGCGTTGGATCCCAGGTTGGTCTCCCTGATCGACTTCTAAATTGTATAGTTAGGAACTTGCATGCATCGTGATTGATTGTTGCTAGACCCCTGTGGGGCTAGTGGGATCCACCTCTGTCCGCAGAGGGGATTTACCTCCGCAACAAGGGGGCTCCATCATTTCATCAAGACCAGAATGTTTCCTATGAACCAATTTCTTGCCAAAACCCAGTCTGTCGCTTCCTTCTCTTCAAAACGAAGCATGAACCAACCTTTTGCAAGGCATTGGGCCTCAAAACGCAGAGGTTTTTGATTGACGAAGCGCTGTTCTCCCCACGCCTGAAGAACATCTGGGGAAAATTTCTTACCCCTTGCCCTGCCGACGATGGCGCAGTCTGCAACTTCTAGGGTTTCTTCAATAGACACTTCCATGCCTAGAACTAAGTTCCCCCCCAAATCCTGAGATCCAATCGGCCTTTGGGATTTCCTTTTTTCCCCTTTTTTCCTTAAGTCGTCTTATGAAACCCTATGCTCCCCAGGGTTATCTGACCATTCTATATCTTCTTGGGGTGTGTCCTTTGGGAAGGCATCCTTCGGTTGAGACTAAAAATGAGCAGAGGGGTCGCCGGCAGGGATCTCAGCAGAGTTCTTGTCACAAGATGAGACGATGAAACCGCCCAAAACGCCTGTCTCGGAGCCATATTTTCCTTCGTATCCTCCTGTTTGAATAGCACCTGAGGTTCGTGGGTCTCTTGGCAGCGAGACCCTTGAGAGAGGGGGAAACCCTCCAGAAACCCTATCCTTTCCGACGCCTGAAGAATGACCCAAAAATTCTATATCTTCCAGACCTTTTGAGGGAGGGTTCCAGTTTAAAACGGATTTGCCCTTGTTCACCGAAGAGAGGGCACCTATTGTCGGGCCATCCACCACTGCCTCCTCAGCTATCGGACTATGGCAACTCTGGTTGCGTTCTGTGAAAGCCTCGGATTCGAAAGCCCCACCTTGATGCAGAAAAGGGGGGATTTCCGCCTGTGAGGATAAAACCGGGGATGACAGTTTGTGAGCACCAAAAAACAGCTCCACACTTTTGGTAGAGGTATCCTTACCCCACATAGACAGAATGTCTTCCAAAGCCGGGTCCAAATCCACCAATTCGTCTGAGTTAACCATGGTTAGGAGACCGCTTAGAGTGAAAACGACAGCAAAGACTGCAAGATGTCAAACCTTCGCCCTATTTTCTTGGATACGTTATCAAAAACAAGAAAAGAAAACTGCAGCTTCCGAAACTGAAGGAAGAAAACCCCTAGCAGCACGCAATGTTCGACAGCGATTCACCTCCAGCTGTCCGTCAACATGGAAAGAATGACCCTGCGCCGGCACCTGTACACCGTAACCTTGCTGCTGCCTCTAGCCGTGACCTGTGCGAGGTTCTGCCCGAAACCCTCGCCGCCAAACCCTAACCAGCTCCATCCTCCTATTTTCTTCACTATGCCCCCTCCCTATTCATTTTTTGTGCAAATACTTGTATAGATTATCATTTGTAGTAACTGACATTAAATAGGTTATTTCCCTGAGTATGAACTATTTTCAAAGATTTTAATTTTACATGGTTTTCCTGTTAATCTTAACAATGAAAAATTATTGCACAAATACTTAAAAGTCATGGCATAAATATTGCAACTGCATCCAAAAATTATGGCAAAAAAATCTCACACAATTATCCACATGGCACAAATGCTATAATAAGACCTTCAAAATTATGGTCTAATCAAATATTCTAAATATATGTTTTTCAATAAAATTGAAAAAATAAATATATATTTTCAAAATTAAACATTATCACTTACATTAGTCAATAATAAACTAATAATTGTCAAAAAAAAATAGTCTGTTCAATTTTAACATAAAGTAGAACTAATACAACTTAAACCAATTATATTACAAATAAATAATATTAAATATTAATAAAAATATTAAAATTCAATTCACCAGATCAAAGTTTGTAAATATTTTATTGTCACAAACAAAATCATACCCGGTCAAAATAAAATAAAATGCGTAATACGTGTGGAAGGTATAATGATAAAAGAAAATTTTGGAAAAACAAATCAGTAGAGTATGTTTTGAATCCTGGGTTATGCTGAATACTCTAGAGTCCTCACATGTACCATCCGATAGAGCTAATAAAATTATAAAAAAGATCGAGTTTTAAAAAATCAAAATGGTTAGTAAACTGAATTAACTAGAAGTGTTACTAAAGTTATAAATAAAACAATTCATCAGTTTAAACAAAAAAAAAGCTTAATCTAGAATTATAGCAAATGAATAATTAAAACGAGTTTATTGTTGTGAGAAGGATCTCTGTTAGGAGGGGCAAAGTGTTATGTTTTCGTAGAGCGTTTCTTTTTTTTCGTATTTATTTGTCTTGAATAGATAAGTTATCATATCTTTCTTTTTGAATTGTAATTTTAAGAGGTTATATATATATATAATAATATATATATATATAATATATATTTAATTACATATTATTAATTAAATTAATATGAATTTTTAAAATATTATAATTATGATTATTATTTTAATATAATGGTAAATTAAAAAAATAAAAATTAGAATTTTTTAATTAAAAAAATAAATAATAATTAAATCAAAATTTATTTATATTTTAATTTTTTATCTAATTAATATTATATTTTATTATTTTGTATATTTTTTTGTTTATCAATTTTTCCAAGTTTTCTAGAGATTACTTTAGTCTTGACCTGTAACCTGAGAAAGTGTGACCCAAGGGCATCTAAGCCATTGTCACTTGAGAGTGTGACCCAAGGGCATCTAAGCCATTGTCACTTGAGAAACCATGACTGAGAGGCATCTAAGCCATCAAAATCACCAAGAGATCGCATTTGGCTTGGGCCACACCAACCCTTAACATGGCTAGATTTTTTCCCATAAAGTTTTGACATAGTGACCTTCACTTCACAAACTGACTTAAAAGTACACTCCATCACCATCTACTCTACTTTATGGACATTATTATATCTATTTTAAAAATATTTATATAAATATGTTTTTATCCCAATTGTAATTTTAACTTTTATATAATAATAATAATAATTATAATGATGATGATGATGACGACGATGTTGTTGTTACAATTTAGTTATTATTATTATTATTATTATTATTATAAGAATTAATATATGGGTTAAGCATATATAAGTTTAAAATACCATGTAACAATATTCTTAACTATAAAGGTTCATCTCCACTTTACTATAGATTCTAAACATATAAACAAACTTTGTTATAATACCATCACTTATTAATACCACATGCCCAAAAACCCATAGCTCATGCTCATATGACATTCTTTCCAATTAAATAAATTAATTGAAAAGGAAAAGACATAATTACTTTTGAGATGAAATTCAAATTCAACCTCTCAGTTATGCCTACTAGTAAGAAAATTAGAATGTTCCTTCGAAATTAAGTCACTAGCATCCACCTAATAATTATTTACAATTAAATAAAAATTCTGGAATGCCTATTCCTAAATAGACATGTCTATCTGTCATGAACCTCATTTAGTATTTACCATAGTTTAACCATGTAAAAAAAAAAAAATATTGTCTGCCTAACCATATACGTCATAACACATATTCGGTGGTTACATGCGTAACCACATAGGGCATGTTACCATGTTTTAAGGTTTACGCAATCTATATATATATATCTATATATCACCATGATCGAAGGGTTACATCTCATTGTTCTTATAGACTTTAATGAGACATTATCCGCTAACCTCCCAACTGTGTTGGCACGTGGACTCACCCATTACAATTTTCAATATTTGCTACTGAATGAATTTCCCGTGTACGCATGGCTACGTCGGCAGTGTGACAGGGTTTCCAACTCTGGTCTCATTTATGGTTGATTTGCCGACGGTAGACATTTGGATCTCCTTGAAGAATGTTTCCCTTCACCGACCTGCCTTTCGTATGGTGGGTATCTGTTGACATTAATATCCATGGCACCATGTGGATTTCTCGGGATTCCAGACTTAATGAATGGTGATGATCGGCCCTCCCTGCATCGAACGGCCAGGAGCAAGGGCAAGGTATTCATTTGGACCTTTCTAGGGCTTTTGCCTTTCATTTGTGTGTGGTTAGTTTTCTGAGAGGGTTTTCTCGGCTCGCAAGTCCGCCACTGTTATGCCTAAGTTTTTGTTTCTCTGTAATTGGAGGTGAGGCCGACGTCGTCACTAAGAAGAATGAAGTATCCACCTGCACGTTCATTCCGATAGCGGAAGAACAGGTACAATATGCGTTTACTTGTTTAGTATTACCACCTTCAGTTCTTTTCTGGAATCGGCGTAATGGGGTTATATTATTCACAAGTTGCTATGATAGTATGTTTTACAGGCTCATAGATCCCTATCGCAGAGGAAGGACTTACCAGCAGTTTGCCAGTTTTAAACCCCGTCCCGGGTATGGGCCTCATTGAATCTTTGTTATTATATCCGTCCCCTATACCTCTACTTCTTGTTGGAATGTATAACCACTTAAGTTATTTACTCATGATTGCTCTGTATGTGTATGGCAGTGTTGGCGTGCCCATGCTGCGGAGAAAGGAATGGCCAACCTTCCTACTGGTGCTCATTCCACATTCGGGGTATGGTTTCTACATTCCAGTTTAATGGTATATAACAGAGATTGGTGTCGGATTCCGTGGTTACGATTCTCTTTCTTATGCCAGGTCGCTCCTTTGAGCTTTCTGGTGAGGAGTTGGTTTCCCAGCCATACTCTTTCGGGAGCTTGCCAAATGCCATTTCATAAGGCATCAAATTCCATGGCTCTTTGGGACTTACTGTCATTTTGTTTTTTGGATGAACTCTGTAGCTCCGGGTGGTTAAATGTATACTGTACTAGTTGGGTCGCGAACCCCATTCCATAAGAGTTTTCTTTTGTTTAATAGAAACAGTGACACAGTGATTGTCTAGTCTCTGTTACTCCGTGACATTCTGTTACACTATTATTTGAACTTATATTTTGTTTTAAGGATGTATCTCATACGCTGAGCACAATTTAATTAATGGGTATAGTGTTTTCCTCTGTTTCGCTTGGAACCATGTCAATACTTGTTCAAGGCTAATTTTATTTGCTTTCTGCCAATGTTATGATATTCATGCTGATGGATTGTGTTCACATTTGCGCACATATCCATTTAATAGTGTTATGTTTATATGTTGGTTTATTCTGTTGAACGATTAATACCCTTGCTCTTTACTACTCTGCTACGCTCGTTCGGATGGCGTGAACCATATGTCGCGAACTTAACCACAGAGTGACAGTTACTATTCTTTTATGTTGATTTCTCTTGTGTAGCCTAGAGTTTATGCATGTGATTGTTTAATAAAGCTCTTATTATTGGTTATTATACCGAGCATGTTTGATATTAGTTCTGTAATCATATGGCCGTAACAATTATTCAACCGTTCTTATTTGATTCAATAATCAAATAAGTACTGTGTGGCAATTTCCTTGTTATTTGTTTGATTCGAACTATCAACACGGATGTGAATCATATTCAGTGGATTCTTCTACTGTTGTTTTTACCAACAGGGTTTTACTGTATTATGTGCAATTTAATATCCGGTTTCCTATATAATTAAAGGGCACCTACCCTATATTATTTTGTTGATATTTCTTCTGTAATATTTATACAGACAAAGGGTAATTCTCGTTTTCGTATTCTTTCCCATACAAACCCTTTGATTATTAAAAAGGTATCTATTCTTTACCAAATTGCTGGTAACCCCTCTGTATTAATTTTGCAGACCAGGGGTAATTTCTTTTCTCTATCCTTTAAGAAAAACACAGGCCTACCATTAGTTAAATCCCTTTACTGAGATACTCTACACTGTATTTAATAACAGGACAACATACTTACATGTAATATTATTGTATAATTTTCCTCTTATGCGGCCAACTAGTTTCAGCGTGTCTTCCTCCCGACCATGAGACTATCTGAACTTCGAGTCTCCCCCCAAGCTTCTTTGCTACGCAACTACCTTCAGCAAAAGTTAAAATGCACCTCTGTGCCCATGCTATCTGGTCCTCACTAGACTTAGCATGTTTTCTTTATTTTTAATCATTCCCCTTCCTTTCTCACCGTTTGTTCCTCTAACAGCCCGTTCTTTCCTTTTTCCTTTCCTTTCTACTAAGGAAGGAAGGAAAGTAATTAGGGTTTGTTCCTTGGAAACCATTTTCCTTTACATACCAGCAAAGAAAACAATTCCCCAAAAAATAATTATTAACTTTCATTTTCTCATTCATTTCCAATTAGAAGTTAACAACATTTATAATGACGTAATTTTGAAAGTAAAAATAATTCTTGTTCAATGTTTTACCCAAGCTGGTAACAACATAAAAGTCATTTATAATTTTTCCGAGTCATTACATCTCCTCCCCCTAAGATTGGACATCGTCCCGATGTCTCTCAGTCATAAACAACTCCGGATAGGTTCTTTTCATTAATATTTCATCTTCCCAAGTGGCCTTCTCAGGACCATAATGCTGCCATTGTACCTTAACTTGGGTAATATCTCGTTTCCGCAGCTGCACTTCTCTCCGGTCGAGGATGCTCAATGGTTCGACTAGCACCTCTCCTTCCGGTTCGACTTGCCACATACAATGTTTAAGTTAGTTTTTTTTTAAAGAAATCCTTTTGCCAGACTCATTGTAAGCAACAATTCCCACCTGAATATCCTGCCATTTTATCACATGTCTAGGATCATAGACATAGTTATTTAACACAGAAACATGAAAAAAATTATGAACCTAAATGTGGCTAGGCAAGGCGAGTTGGTACGCTACTGGTCCAATTCTTGCTAGGACTTGGAATGGTCCACAATATCGGGGTGATAGCTTGGCACACCCGCTCCACTGCAAGGTACTCTTTTTGGCTTGAATCTTAATAAATACATGGTCTCCAACCAAGTATTCCTTGAATCTTCTTTTGCGATCAACAAAATTTTTCTGTCTGTCTTGAGCAGCTTTCAAGTTGGCGCGTACCTCTTTTACCATATCTTCCATTTCTGTGAGCATGTCTGGCCCCAAACTCAGTCTATCTTCGGGTCTGCCCCAATTCGAAGGTGTGCGGAATTTTCAACCATACAAAACTTCGAAAGGGCTCATTTGCGTTGAGGTATGATATCCATTATTATTCGCAAACTCTACCAAGTGTAAGTACTCTTCCCATAGCATAGGTTGTTGCATCACATAAGCCCTTAGCATATCTTCTACCACTTGGTTTACTCGTTCTGTCTGCCTGTCGGTTTGAGGATGATATGTCATGCTAAAGTTCAGCTGAGTTCCCAGTTCAGCGAATAACGTCCTCCAAAAGGCAGATGTAAATTTTACATCTCGATCTGAAATTATTGTTTTTGGGAGTCCATGTAATCTAAACACGTTCTGCATAAAAATGTGAGCAATTTGTGCGGCTCTATAAGTGGATTGTACAGGTATGAAATGGGCAGCTTTGCTCAACTTATCTACAACCACCATAATGGAGTCATTGTTTTTCTTTGTCTTAGGTAATCCAGTGATGAAATCCATGGAAATGGTTTCCCATTTCCATTCTGGAATGGGTAGTGGTTGTAGCAGTCCAACCAGGTGCTGATGTTCTGCTTTAATTTGTTAGCACTCCAAACAACGTGCCAAGTATTCAGCCACGTAGTTCTTCATCCCTGGCAAGAAGTAATCTTTTTTGATTGTTGTAATCATTTTCTGATATCCAGGATGACCTGCGTAATGGCTAATGTGGAATTCATCTAGTATCAGATTCTTAATATTGTTTTGGTTTGGTACAAATAGTCTTTTCTGGTAATACAACATTCATGTATCATCCAAATCATATCCTTGTAGATTTTTCTCGTTGGAAGGTTGTTGTAATTGTTGTTTTATTTGCTGATACTCAACATCTTGTTCCGCATCTTCCTTTATCATTTCTCCAAAAGGACTTTTCCATTCACTAATGGAAATTTCGTACAGATTTTGTACCTTTTGACTTAAGGCATCTACCACTCTATTCTCCTTTCCCTGTAAGTGTTTAATGTTGAAATCAAAACCGCTGTAAGTGTTTAATGTCGAAATCAAAACCGCTTAAGTAGTCTACCCATCTTGCTTGTCTGGCATTCAAAGTGGGCTAACTAAAATAATTTGTTAGGTTGTGATGGTCGGTTAGAAACAAAAATTTTCTGCCCATAAGATAATGCCGCCACATTTTCAAGGCATGTATGATGGCAGCCAATTCTAAATCATAAGCAGAGTATTTCTGCTCATGCTCTTTCAACTTTCGAGATTCGTATGCAATCACTTTGCCTTCTTCCATTAATACTCCTCCCAAGCCTTCTTTGCTTGCATCCGTGCATACCACATAATCTTTATCGGGATCATCGATACTCAAAATAGGTGCTATAGCGAGCAGGTGTTTCAACTGCTCAAAACTTTTCTGGCAATTTGTGGTCCATTGGAATGCTTTTCTCTTTTTTTGCAATGAGGTGATGGGGAAGGCCACTTTGGAGAAGCCTGCCACGAATCGCCTGTAATATCCGGCTAATCCTATAAAGGATCGAATGTCTGCCACATCTTTGGGTATGGGCCATTCCATTATAGCTTTTATTTTCTCCGGGTCCACTGCAATCCCGTTCTTTGTAATCACATGACCCAAGTATTGGATTTCTTCCTTGAAGAAATTGCATTTACTAAACTTGGCGTATAACTGATGTTCTCGAAGGGTCTGTAGTACCATTCTGAGATGTTCCTGGTGTTCCTCCTTGGTGCGAGAATATATCAGTATATCATCAATGAATATCAGCACGAATCGATCTAGATATTGATGAAATATACTATTCATCAGACACATAAAGGTTGCAGGAGAGTTTGTTAGCCCAAAAGGTAATACTACAAATTCATAGTGTCCATACCTTGTTCTAAAAGCAGTTTTAGCAATGTCCTCCTCCTTAATTTGGATCTGATGGTAGCCTGATCGCAGATTAATCTTAGAAAACACCGTCGTGCCTTTTACTTGATCAAACAATTCATCGATCCGAGGTAATGGATATTTGTTTTCGATGGTCAGCTTATTCAGCTGGTGATAGTCAATACACATCCGTAAAGTTCCATCTTTCTTCTTAACAAATAATACCAGGGCTCCCCATGGTGACACGCTGGGCTGAATGTAGTTTTTATCTAGTAATTCTTGCAACTGCATTTTTAATTCTGTTAACTCAGCCACACTCATTCTGTAAGGTGCCCGCGATACCGGGGCTACTCCTGGTACCAATTCTATAGTAAATTCTATATTTCTTTTCGGTGGTAACCCAGGAATTTCTTCTGGAAATACATTTGTAAATTCTTGTATTACAGGGATGTCATTCAATGCTGCTGATTTATCCTTAGCATCAGCATATCCTACCTGAATAGCATAAATCTAGCATCGTTTCTGGATGCACTTTGCCAGTTGGGTTGCAATTATTGGGCGGATCTGCATAGGTCGTTTAATTCCCTGCATTTCCTTCCTATTTCCATGCTGATCTCTGTAGTATATAACCTTGGTTTTGCAGTCTACTAAAGACCAGTGTTTTTCCAACCAGTCCATTCCAATTAAAACGTCATATGAACCAAGAGGGAGTATATTTAAATCAGCCATTATCGGTTGTTCTGCTATAGTAAAGGAACAATTATCAATTTTTGCCATTACCCGACTTTTGGCTTTAGTAGCCAATTGTACCAGCCAAGGAGTTTTAAATTTAACAGGCTGTAATTTACATCATTCTATTAATTTTGGACTTATATAGCGTAGTGTAGCCCCTGGATCAATTAAAACAACTATGGGTAAGTCTGAGATTTTACCTTCAAATTCGACCATTGTTGGTTGATATTCTACTTGCCGATCCTCTAGTGCTGCATTAATTCTGGGCAAACTACGTCCAACCTCGCCAACCATTGAAGATTCATGAATTTGAGATAACTGTTCTGCTCCCTTATGTTGCGGGCAGTTTTTGACATAGTACGGCCCTCCACAGCCCCAGCACTGAACTAGGGGCCTTGTTGTCCCTTCGTTGTCCAATCTAGCATGTTGTTCACCACCCTGAGATTCATTTACTATCTTGAGCTTAGATGTAGATTTTGATGGAATTCTACTATTCATTCCTTTTCCATTCCCATTGCTTCCACCACTATGGTTTCCTCTACTGCTTCCAATTGACTTGAAATTCTTTTTCTCATTCCATTTCCTACCATCAGCTTCCCCTTTTTGCTTACTTTGTTGATAGCAAATTCTGGCTTTACGAATCGCCTCATCCATAGACTTTGGATTGTCGAACTCAATCCTCTCTCGCATATAAGGTGGCAAGGTTGGTGACAAATAGTTGTACTTTCACCTTTTCCTCCCTTATATATGGTACGTAGCGGAGTAAGGAGGTAAACTGAGTGATGAATTCATCCATGGTTTGTTGCCCCAACCATAAATTGTGAAATTCCTTTCCTTTTTCATCATAAAAACATTCACTTAAATACCTCTCCTTAAAATACCTTTGGAAATTTTCCCAAGTAATAGTCTGCTCAGTCACTCCCTTTACAATTTTGACTTCCTCCCATCATAAGGTAGGCTTTCCCTATAGCTGGAAAATAGCCAACCATGCCTTAAGGTTATGGTCGTATTCATACAACTGAAAATACTTATTCATGTTGATCAACCATGCTTCCGCTGCTTCTTCTTACTCCCCATCAAAGTGTGGTGGTTTTTTCTTATGGAATACCCCTTGTAATTCCACCCTTTGTCGTTTTGAGGTTTGTTGTTCATACACATTATCAAAACGTTCCTCTTATTCCTTTGATCGCTCTGGGGGCATATGATGGTTTTGCTCTTTCGATATTCTTTGTTGTTCCGTGCTAGGGTTAACTGGTCATTGGTTTTGTATGTCAGACAAACTCTTTAAAATTCTTTCTTGTTCCATTGTTAATCGTGCGTTGTCCTCTCGCAACCGAGCCATCTCATTCTTTAGCTCCTGTACCGTTTCTAGAATAGCTTGGTTTGTATTTCTGGATTCTTCTCCCAGTTGTACCCATAACTCAGGGTTACTTTCCGGTCCATGTGTCCCTTGTCCCATTGCGTATCTACGAGATGTACTGTCTGCTGTCCTCATGTTGAAATTCTTTGAATTCCTGAACCTGTACTAGTTCATAAAATTTAATGACAAAACAAGAGGATTATTAGTATACTAATCAGTATTTATACAAGTAACATTATTATAGATGGCATCTCTATTTGCCCAAAGGACTCAGTTTTGTAACTGGGCTCTGATACCCCATGTCATGAACCTGATTTAGTATTTACCATAGTTTAACCATGTAAAAGAAAAAAAATTATTGTCTGCCTAACCATATACGTCATAACACATATTCGGTGGTTATATGCATAACCACATAGGGCATGTTACCATGTTTTAAGGTTTACGCAATATATTTATATATATATCATATCACCATGATCGAAGGGTTACATCTCATAGCTCTTATAGACTTTAATGAGACATTATCCGCCAACGTCCCAACTGTGTTGACATGTGGAATCACCCATTACAATTTTCGATATTTTCTACTGAATGAATTTCCCATGTATGCATGGATGCGTTGGCAATCCGACAGGGTTTCCAACTCTGGTCTCATTTATGGTTGATTTGCTGATGGCAGACATCTGGATCTCCTTGAAGAATGTTTCTCTTCACCGACCTGCCTTTCGTATGGCGGGTAGCTGTTGACATTAATATCTCTGGCACCGTGCGGATTTCTCGGGATTCCAGACTTAATGAATGGTGATGATCGACCCTCCCTCCATCGAACGGCCAGGACTGAGGGCAAGGTCTTCATTTGGACCTTTCTAGGGCTTCTACCTTTCATTTGTGCGTGGTTAGTTTTCTGAGAGGGGTTTCTCAGCTCGCAAGTCTGCCATTGTTACGCCGGAGTTTTTGTTTGTCTGTAATTGGAAGTGAGGCCGACACCGTCACTGAGAAGAATGAAGTATCCACCTACGTGTTCATTCTGATAGCGGAAGAACAGGTACAATATATGTTTACTAGTTTAGTATTACCACCTTCAGTTCTTTTCTGGAATCGGTGTAACGGGGTTATATTATTCACAAGCTGCTATGATAGTAAGTTTTACAGGCTCAGAGATCCCTATTGCGGAGGAAGGGCTTACCAGCAGTTTTCCAGTTTTAAACCCCGTCCCGGGTATGGGCCTCATTGAATCTTTGTTATTATATTCGTTCCCTGTACCTCTACTTCTTGTTGGAATGTATAACCACTTAAGTTATTTACTCATGATTGCTCTGTATGTGTATGGCAGTGTTGTCGTGCCCATGCCGCGGAGAAAGGAATGGCCAACCTTCCTACCGGTGCTCATTCCATATTCCGGGTATGGTTTTTACATTCTAGTTTAATGGTATATACCAGAGATTGGTGTTGAATTCCGTGGTTACGATTCTCTTTCTTATGCTAGGTCGCTCCTTTGAGCTTTCTGGTGAGGAGTTGGTTTCCCAGCCATACTCTTTCGGGAGCTTGCCGAATTCCATTTCATAAGGCATCGAATTACATGGCCCTTTGGGTCTTACTGTCATTATGTTTTTTGGATGAACTATCTAGCTTCGGGTGGTTAAATGTATACTATATTGGTTGGGTCGCGAACCCCATTCCATAAGAGTTTTCTTTTGTTTAATAGAAATAGTGACACAGTGATTGTGTGGTCTCTATTACTCCGTGACATTCTGTTACAGTATTATTTGAACTTATATTTTGTTTTAAGGATGTATCTCATACGCTGAGCACAATTTAATTAATGGGTATAGTGTTTTCGTCTGTTTCGCTTGGAACCAAGTCAATACTTGTTCAAGGGTAATTTTATTTGCTTTCCACCAATGTTATGATATGCATGCAGACGAATTGTGTCCACATTTGCGTGCATATGCATTTAATAGTGTTATGTTTATATGTTGGTTTATTCTGTTGAATGGTTAATACCCTTGCTCTTTATTACTCTGCTACGCTCGTTCGGATGGCGTGTACCATATGCCGCGAACTTAACCGCAGACTGACAGTTACTATTCTTTTATGTTGATTTCTCTTGTGTAGCCTAGAGTTTATGCATGCGATTGTTTAATAAAGCTCTTATTATTGGTTATTATACCGAGCGTGTTTGATATTAGTTCTGTAATCATATGGCCGTAACAATTATTCAACCGTTCTTATTTGATTCAATAATGAAATAAGTACTGTGTGGCAATTTCCTTGTTATTTGTTTGATTCGAACTATCAACACGGATGTGAATCATATTCAGTGGATTCTTTTACTGTTGTTTTTACCAACAGGGTTTTACTGTATTATGTGCAATTTAATATCCGGTTTCCTATATGATTAAAGGCCACCTACCCTATATTATTTTGTTGATATTTCTTCTGTAATATTTATACAGACAAAGGGTAATTCTCGCTTTCGTATTCTGTCCCATACAAACCCTTTGATTATTAAAAAGGCATCTATTCTTTACCAAATTACTGGTAACCCCTCTGTATTAATTTTGCAGACCAGGGATAATTTCTTTTCTCTATCCTTTAAGAAAAACACAAGCCTACCATTAGTTAAATCCCTTTACTGAGATACTCTACACTGTATTTAATAACATGACAGCATACTTACCTGTAATATTATTGCACAATTTTCCTCTTATGCGGCCAACTAGTTTCAGCTTGTCTTCCTCCCAACCATGAGACCGTCTGAACTTCGAGTCTCCCCCCAAGCTTCTTTGCGAGGCAACTACCTTCAGCAAAAGTTAAAATGCACCTCTGTGCCCATGCTATCTAGTCCTCACCAAACTTAGCATGTTTTCTTTATTTTTAATCATTCCCCTTCCTTTCCCACCGTCTCTTCCTCTAACAGCTCGGTCTTTCCCTTTTCCTTTCCTTTTCACTAAGGAAGGAAGGAAAGCAGTTAGGGTTTGTTCCACCAGACTTAGCATGTTTTCTTTATTTTTAATCATTCCCCTTCCTTTCTCACCGTCTCTTCCTCTAACGGCTCGGTCTTTCCCTCTTCCTTTCCTTTTCAATAAGGAAGGAAGGAAAGCAGTTAGGGTTTGTTCCTTGGCAACCGTTTTCCTTTACATACCAACAAAGAAAACAATTCCCTAAAGAATAATTATTAACTTTCATTTTCTCATTCATTTCCAATTATAAATTAACAACATTTATAATGACGTAATTTTGAAAGTAAAAATAATTCTTGTTCAATGTTTTACCCAAGCTGGTAACAACATAAAAGTCATTTATAATTTTTCGGAGTCATTACACTATCAATGTAAATATTATTACATATATATAACAATCGTATAAATTTCATCTATTCCAATAAAAAAATCCTTCTAATAATGCATCTTCCTTAATTTCACCCTCTAACATACCTCATTTGAATACTTAATAAATAAGAGTACCTTTTGAATATTCCATTTAATAGGCTATACTCTCCATTATCTTATTATTAGTGTGTGATTGGAATCATGACGAACTACAGTGCTTCTTATTTCATGGCATTGTTTTATTTTCCATTTCTTCTTTCATGCCATTGTTTTATTTTCCATTTCAAAGTACCTATTCTACTGTCATTTCCATTTAAAAATACCCATTCTACTCTAGGATTGGTTCAACTTATACCATTAATGTGGTGTTGGCAAAATATTGGTTATCAATATATATATTAACATCATTTTCAGTCATCCAAACTCTTATAACTTAGGATGATAAATAATTAACATAGGTCATTAAAGTTTCATTTTGTGCCTCACACTTATATTACTTACAGATTCAACCCATGGAAAGGTCCAGAATCCTCTTTATTCCAACCATGTGTTATATATCTTCTCCTCAACCATATGGGATATGTGTGTATGTTTGGAAGAATTTGACCCACGTTCCTAGTATTAATTATATGCAATCATATCCAATGTGATTCCACATGGATTATTTGACAAGAGAACTTTCCATGGCCATGATTTAGATTTAAGATTTAATGGTGGAGATTTATTAGGTTTGTTCAAAATGGAAAACCTCTTCTACAAATTCATTTTTTGCTTTTGGTTTTTCTTTCTCATGGCCATGGCACTGCTCTGCTAGTTTTGTAATGTGTTTTGTGGTCTTTTAGCCACATGGATCCAGTTACACTTTTGGGGTTGAACATGTTTACAACCTAGAATTTCATCTGTAACTCTAATTGCTATAAATTTTGGTGAATTTTTTTAATGGAGGTTTTCGTTTTTATTGTATCCTCCAATTTAAAATTTTCTAATTATTTCTCACTTATTTTCTTGATTTAATGTAGGTACTCATATGGCTTCTCTTTAAACCATCGCAACCTTTTTTTGAATTTGGGCCTCCAGAATTTGGATTTGAGGCTACCATCATGAGGTAACTTTTTCTTTTTCTCTTAAATTTCTTGTGTACAATTGAGTTTTTACTTTCTTCATTTATACTTCTTATAGCAAGGAAAGGCGTGACTGCAGCTAGGACTCACTCACCGTCGACTTAAGACAATTACTTGGTAAGCTTCCTCTTCCTTTCCTCTCCATTGTGGCATAAACTCCCTTTAAAATTTCAATCATAGGTTCTATTTCTAATTGTTTTTTCTTTGAATCTAGAATAGAGTTTGTATATGCTCTATATTTACTAATTAGTAAACTAATTATGTTAAATACTTAAGTGAGAGAAGAACAATTTTCTAGGATTTCCTTAGAATTCTGTGTATATATTTTCCATGGTTATCTATGGCTAAGGAACTCAAACAATTTCACTCATAAATCATATTAGCTTTTGATAGTGGCTTTTTTCCTTCTATAGATTTTCACCCTAATACAATATTAATGTGTATCTTCTAACACCCACAACTCTAGAGAGGATGAAATGTCGCTCTCACTTTCAGTTATACATTTCATTTTTTTCATTACTTCTTACTTTATAAATCTATACAATGAACTTCCCAAGTTCTCATCCATCATCTCTATATCCATACAATGAACTTCCCAAGTTCTCATCCATCATCTCTATATCCATGGCAACAACAGGTACGATCTCCAAGCGAAATGGTTTACTTTTTAAATTCAGACCAAGGCTTTCTGCTTGTTTTGCATTCGACTTCAACTTTTTTATTCCATAGGTCAACAATCATGAATTTGGATGTCAACTTTGAATGTCTATTCTCTGAACCCAATTGTCATATCTCTAAATAAACATTTAGAATGTAAAAAAAAAAAAAATATTTACATGTGCCAACATTACACTGTTCGAATAACTATAATCTATTTATTACAGTCGTGACACATTACACTTCACGAATACATACATATATATATATGGTCTTGAGTTGCGTACAACCTTTGATGGTAATGGTTTACACATAATAGGGTTACTGATATGGAGATCTACCCAGTACCATATTATTAATGGAATCCTAATGTTGATCCTGCCCCTTCGTGAGTTGGCAGGATCAAGATTTATGGATGATTCATTGAGCTTTCCAGTTCTTCGCTGCACCTCGACTGTCGCACCTTTGCATCTACGGTTCTCCACCGCTGAGCTTGATCCACCGGTGATGGGGCTTAACTTACCTTGTAGGTTTGTTCGTGACTTGCTAATCTGCCATTTCGCTTCGCCTTTGGCTTTGTATTCCAGTTCCGAGATCAGCGCCAGAAACTTACAGGTTCATACCCTTACCCCGGGTTCAATTATCCTTGCGATACTCAGGATTTCTCTGTTGTGGTTGTGATATACTTCGCTTGAGCTGCCAGAAAAGTGAAGGAGGTTTTCGATGATTCTGTTGTGGAGGCACCGCATCGGGGTTCAATCTCAAACCAAGTATAGGATATTTTCGTTTATCTATTTTATTTTGTTTCCAAAGCTGACCGTTTACTCACCCTCCCTACTAATTGTTGCTATGGTAGTTGCAAGGTACGAAAGGAGACTTCATGCTGCTCAAGGATGGTTATGCGACGACGAAATCCCCTTCAGGTAGTTGGTTCCAAGGTTGTAGGCTCGCCCTTAATTCTGCCTCCGGGTAGCATGAATATAGTTCAGAGGTTTTTTGGATGCGGGTTTTGGGACTTTGTGAGCCCTATGAGGCAGAGATTTGTTTCCTTTGTGACTGCATTAATATACTCAGTTTATCTTTAGTCTAAGACGTTCATGCTGGTCATAGTTACCAAGTTCGGCCGTACCGGCAGAAAAGAATACGGAAATTCGCTGATTCAGTTAAGTACGCCGAATAATTCGTCAGTTTCCAATTCGGTACGGGGAAGCGGTGAACGGCTTTTGTCAAAGCTTTCTATCAGTTATGTCCAGCGTCCACTGCGCTGCTCCTGCTGTGTAGAACAGTGAAGCTAGGGCTCTGCGAAAGTTTGAAACCATGGATAGTAGGTACGCCGAATAATTCGTCAGTTTCCAATTCGGTACGGGGAAGCGGTGAACGGCTTTTGTCAAAGCTTTCTATCAGTTATATCCAGCGTCCACTGTGCTGCTCCTGCTGTGTAGAACAGTGAAGCTAGGGCTCTGCGAAAGTTTGAAACCATGGATAGGAACGTTGACAAATCCCTACGGAATAAAATCATAGAATAAGTAAATCGAGTTTTTCAATTACTCGTGGAAATTTGGGAATTGAAATTTTACAAGAATAATGCTTTCAATTACTCGTGGAAATTTGGGAATTGAAATTTTATAAGAATAATGCAGCAATCTTTAATCTTAATTTTTTTACTTTTATATACACTAAGATTAATCAAAATAAACAATTTTTATTAAAAAATAAAATAAAAAATAATAATTCTTATATTATAAAAAGACAATTTCTATTAAATTTTTCTATAAAATGTTAAATATGGTTAACAATTTAGTTAGAAAATTGATTATTGATTATTTTAATTTTAGTTTGATTTTGGTATTTTATTCTATATTATTTACAGATTGTTTTAGGACATAATTAAAATCTAAAATTTTTATTGAATAATTAATTTTAGTAAAAATGAATCAATATTGCCATTAACATTAAATAATATAAATAGCTCCTATACATAGAGGCATCATGTGACTCATTTGTTTTAAATGAGAGGTGAGTAAGTAATTTCTATATCACTGCAACTGAAAAAAATATAACTTCTATTTTAACAAAAATTATGAAATAATAAATTGGTTGCAAATTGGTACTACTTTTATAAAAAAACAAAAAACCTAATTTTTATATTTGAAAAAATTATAAATGGAGAAATTTCAGTGTTAAATGGATGATTAGTTAGTAATTTCTATATAATGGCAAATTGCTAAAAAAAATAACTTCTATCTTAGAAATAATTATAAAATAGTAAATTCTTTAGTCACTGTTATAAAAAACAAAAACCATGACTTCTATATTAGAAAAAATTATAAAATGACAAATTTAAGTGTTAAATAGATAACTCCTATAAAAAAAATAGAAAAATGATAAATCAATATTAGAAAAAATTATAAAAGATATAAAATGGTAAACTTTCAAATCCACAACTTTATACAAAAATAAAAAACATAACTTCTACATTACAAAAAAATTATAAAATGGCAAAATTGAGTACAATGAATAAGGCTTATGAAAATAGAAAATAAAATGATAAATCCAATATTAAAAAAATAATGAAAAATAGAAAATGGAAATAACATTTTAAATAGGAAAAATAAGTAAACATAAATATATTTGGTAGAGAAAGATTTAATGAATTTTCATATAATGATGGTTTATTTAAATTAAACAAAAAAATTATATGTAAGATATATAATGTCAAAAATTTTCCAGTTTTGAATTTTATAGGGTTAAATTCAGAATTCTAATTCGAATTCCAATTTGGTAACTATAGTTTTGATCAATTTATGATGCAAAGATTTAATTGGGAAAAATGTATTTAATTATGAACACATTTATTCCTCGTTTGAGGACACGATTCACATATTTGGAATCTCTTCCTAGATTTGAAATTATCTCGACATTATCTTGGTTTTTAATGAATTTTTGTCTGGCATTTATCATAGGAGGGGGGCATTCTTGCTTTATTCTCTGTTGTTGAGTTTTATGCACGTTGTTCAGAGATTTGGATGTTTTCTGTTAAACTCTTTTGAAATGTAAATTTCGACTTTTACGGTTTGGCAACTTTTCCTTGGTTATTTAATGCGTTATTATGCACTTCCAGTTGGGTGAATTTTCTTACGGGAATAACCCTGTTTACAGTTTACAGTTTTTGTAGTTGTTGGTTTAATCTTTTAAATTAGTTAAGTCTGGCTTACAACCGAGACCATCCTCTTTTCTGTTTAAATGAATGAGTAGAAAGAAGTTCGCCTCTCCGCACTCAGTGTTTTCCACTGTAATCGTTTCATGATATTTTTTTTCTTCAGTAAAAGAGCGTGGCGTAAGTACTCATAGGTTTAATTTTGGTATTATTTAGTAATTTGGGTTTTACTCTGAACCCAAAGGGTTTGCCTATGATAACTTGTGATGGCCCCGTAAAACATGTAATTATGAAAGTTACTAGGGTAAGAAACTAATGTGAACAGTTAATTATTGTGTTAAATGATATTATTTTATTTTATGAAATGGAAGATATTTTTGGAAATGCTGGGAGTCTCCTAAGGGAGGATTTCTAAAGAAAAGAAACAGTTATAAAACTGAAAATGAAACTAACCCTTCAGCCAGGAAAAGTCCTGGGAGGGGAAAACCCCTGGTCTGTGGTGACAGAGAGGGAGATTCCAAGAAAAAGAAAAGAGAAAGAAAAGGAGGGTTAAGTCTGGTAAGGACCAGATAACCCTAGCACAATAGTGCATGAGTCTTGTAGAGGGCTGCAGGCCTGCAAGACAGCTCGGGGGGAGAATCCTACGTATCAATGGATCTCATGGGGTTGGGTGGATAAGAGCAATTAAGTGAATGCAGGTGAACTTCTGGAGTATTAACTCCTGTAGCTGGTAGTCCAGGTATGAATTATTCACCAGATTCAGATTTCCTTAATTAGCAATTTGGGTAAATAGATGGAAAGTAGATGAATCCAAGTCTCTGTTGCTATATAGAGGTAAAAGAATGTTTACTATAGAAAACAGTACTATGAGCATTTTAGTACTAGTTATTAAAGCAAAAGAACAGAGACTATCTGCTATAAGCATTGCAATTAAATGCATGAAAACTGATGCATATTAATAGAACAGAAACCAGTGCATGCCATCTGTATAGAAACCGAAGCGTGCTATATACATAGAACTCGTACAAGTTCTAGAAGATCATAACTGTATGCAGGTGTGAAGTGCATGATATAAGAATGCATTTAACTGTATAACAGCAGAAGGACTCGTTGAAAACTGTAGCAGTAGATTGATTATAGAGAAACAAAACAACCAAGAAATCTTTATGATTCTAGACAAACAAGAATGACATACTGAGACAGTACCATTATCTATAACATATAATGAAGCCGTAACCAGAGATTTAACCAAACCCTGTACCGAGCGTGTACTATTCATATATTCGTAACAAGGGTTTACATTAATATATTTGAACTAAGGGTTACGTTCATATATTTGAAATAAGGGTTACATTAATATATTTGAAACAAAGGTTACATGCCATTTACATTTGAAACAAGTATAAACCACCAACTATATTACCACCCGTCTGAACGCATTCGACTCAGAGTGCGGGGTTGATACTATTATCCATAAGGCGACATGATGTCCCCGGACAATAGAACCCCACCGTGGTAACGGCCATGTAGCCGCTGTACTAAAAGACATGTCCAATGAGCAATTATGGAACTGTTACTATAAACCCTTAACTAAAAATAATGCCAATCTGCGAACCGAAGGAAATACAATAACTGTAAATTCAAAACGAGCTCAGACATGTCTATGAACCAACGTAATACACGTATAAAACACAGATCTAGTGCCAACAGAAGTAGATGAATAAATGTACATATCATATTCAAGGGAAAAGCATATTGACTTCATGATAACAGGAACCCTGATGGGTATAAACAATAAAATAACCAAATATCCAGAGAGCCGGAGAGAACTCTCATTCTTTCATAAATTACAGACAAAAGCTTGTGAATCATTGTTCAACATTCTCGACACTATGAAAGACAGAAGGAAGTAAAAGCCTGAGATCCTTGAGTCGATTCAGTTCCGGCCATGAGACCGTGGACCCTTAACAAATATACATATACATGCAACCTGGCATAATGCCCAATCAGCTATTTAACATAAGATGGTAGAGACCATGAGAACGCAGGTACCGGCATGGAGTGGCCGACCGTATTTCAAATCCAGGGTTTGTCCGAGTATATAACCCTGAGGCATTAAAGGAACCTCCATGAGGAACTCCTTCGGCTAAAAGAATCAACTTAAAACCTTGTGCAAGAACAAACCCTCACCCGTCAACTGTAATGCAAGCTCTGTATCAAGTTGCTATGGGGTAAATACCTGGAGGAGCCACGGTTGCTTATTATCTGTTGAATGGCTGAAGATTCGTAGTATAAACCCTATCACAGTAAAAGCAATGAGATTAGTTCAATCTGAGGTATACAGAACTAATGAATCGGTAGTAAATGCAAATACTGTGTAGATATTTATAATCCAAGTAGCTGAGGAAGAAATTGTAATCGGCGGACCATGGTTATGGGGATACCTGGAAGTAGCGTTGTAGAACTGGTAGCTGAAGTGAGGGGGTTACCGCCGAGCTGAGCAGCATCCAACCTTCCGAAACGTGTGCAAATGGACTAAAAAAACATAGCTCAGTGGTATATAAACCACCAGTAAACCCTTGGGTGCATTCAGACCCTTCGATCTTAACTTATCATCCACACCATTCAATCGATTGAGAGCTTGGCGCGTAAAACTCTAGCGCTTTAACCAAAGTATCACGTGGCCTCAGCACGGAAATTGCCACCTGGTGATGGTAGGTGAGGGGAGTAAGGATTCCGTGCACCATCTGGCACCGATGACGGGGTTAGCCATTAACTTAGCCCCCAAATTCGTAAAGGTTGCCAATTGGGTCATGAGCATTAACTTAAGGAAGGAACCTTAGTCCAGTAGAAATTGATATACATTGTGTAATTACAGTAGCACTTTTATACCATGGAAAGCGATGCTTTGCATCATAATTACTTTATATTCGGATGGATGGATGGTAAAGTAGTAGGACTATGATATCTATTTAAATTTTTTTTATTATAACTGTGGATAGATCATGACAATGTGGTATCAGAGCGGAGGTTTCAAAACTGTGGCCTCTGGAGCAGTAAGATCCAGCTGCATGGAAGATTATTGTGTAGTTCGTATATGAGAAGGAATTAAAACAACTAACTATTTTTCTGTTTATTCATTAGGAGATAAATACAGAAACAACAATCCGTTAACAGTCAACAATAAAGATGGAGGAAATGCAGGGAGCTGACAGCATTCCTCGGGAAAATCTAGAGCTGTGGGTACAGCTTGGTGCGGAGACACGCAGTACCAATCTAGCGATACTCGAAACTGTTCAGGAACTGAAAAGAGAGATGGCACGGTTGCGTGAAGACAACACGCGTTTGACAGTGGAACAGGAACGAATATTGAAGATTCTATCGGACAGACAAAATCCACCATTAGCCAATCCCAGTGTAGAATAGCAAAGGGCAACTGAAGAACGGAATTATGCACCTGAAATCTCAGAGGAGAAAGAGGACCATTTTGACAATGTATTAGATCAGCAGACTTCAAAGAGACAGAAAATGGAATTACAGGGAGAATTCCGGAAAATTAAACCTCCACATTTTGATGGAGAGCAGGAAGAAGCGGCAGATACTTGGTTAATTAAAATTAATAAGTATTTCTAGCTGTATGAGTATGATCAGAATCTGAAGGCGCGGCTGGCCATCTTCCAGCTACAGGGCAAAGCAACCCTGTGGTGGGAAGAAATTAAAATTGTAAAAGGACTAAGTGAGCAGAACATAACCTGGGAGAAGTTTCAAAAATACTTCAAGGAGAGATATCTAACCGAACGTTTCTATGATGAGAAGGCACGGGAATTCCATGATTTACGACTGGGACAGCAGTCCATGGACGAGTTCATTAACCGCTTCACCTCCTTGCTTTGCTATGTGCCATATATCAAGGAGGAGAAGGCCAAAGTGCAGAGATTTGTGAGCAGCTTACCAGCCTATATAAGAGAACGCATTGAGTTTGATAATCCCAGGACAATGGATGAGGCGATTCGTAAGGCAAGAATCTGTTACCAGCAAAACAAGCAGAAAGGAGATATTTCAAATAAAAGGTGGAATGAAAGAAAAAGCAACAGAATTGTTGGTAATCACAAAGGAAGTCGTGGTAATGGCGGCAAGGGTGCTGGTAAGGGACAGATTAGCAGAAATATAGCAAAGAGTACCTTTCGGACTAAACCAAGTGAGAGCAGAATCAGTGAACCACCTGCCAGGTCAGACCTTGAGGGGACGACCAGACCTCCAGTCCAATGTTGGGGTTGTGGAGGACCACACTACGTTAAGAATTGCCCTCAGCGTAAAGGAGTGGACCAGATATCTCGGATCCAAGAAGCATCGACTGTTGGAGAAGTGGCGCGCAGCATGCCAAGAATTAACGCAGCTTTGGATGACCGTCAAGCGGAATACCAACCAACCATCGTGGAGTTTGAAGGTAAAATTTCAAACCTTTCTATAGCTGTTCTTATTGACCCAGGAGCTACTTTAAGTTATGTTAGCCCAAAAATAGTAGAACAGTGTAAGTTACTTTCTGAAAAATTCAGAAGTCCATGGCTGGTACAACTAGCCACGGGAGCTAAGAGACAGGTCTCAGCCAAAATTAGTAACTATTCTTTCAGCATAGCTGGACAACCAATTACAGCCGATCTGAATGTACTTCCATTGGGGTCCTACGACATTCTGATTGGTATGGATTGGCTGGAAAAACATTGGTCGTTGGTAAATTGCAAAACCAAAACCATTTATTACAAGGATGATCTGGGGCAACAGCAAGAGTTGCAGGGGATAAAACACCCTGTATAGATCCGACCTATCACTGCTTCTCAGCTACCTAAATGTCTCAGAAAGAAGTGTCAGATTTACGCTATTCAAGTGGGTTATGCAAACCAGAAAGACAAAATATCTGCATTGGATGGCATTCTGGTAGTACAGGAATTTGTGGATGTTTTTCCTGAAGAGGTACCAGGACTGCCCCCGAAAAGGGATATAGATTTTACTATAGAGTTAACACCAGGGGCAGCCCCAGTATTAAGGGCACGATATCGAATGAGCGTGCCTGAGTTAACAGAATTAAAAATGCAACTGCAAGAGCTGCTGGATAAGAATTAGATCCGCCCCAGCGTGTCACCGTGGGGAGCTCCAGTGTTATTTGTCAAAAAGAAAGATGGAACTCTCCGTATGTGTATAGACTATCGTCAATTGAACAAACTCACGATCAAAAACAAATACCCCTTGCCTCGGATTGACGAGCTCTTTGATCAAGTGAAGGGAGCAAAGGTATTCTCCAAGATCGATTTGCGATCTGGTTATCATCAGATCAGAATTAAAGAAGAGGACATTGCCAAAACCGCTTTCAGAACACACTACGGGCATTACGAATTCGTGGTGCTGCCCTTTGGTTTGACCAATGCACCTGCCACCTTTATGTGTTTGATGAACATCATGTTTCACAGGTTTTTGGACAAATTCGTGCTGATATTTATTGATGATATTCTAATATATTCTCGTTCCCATGAGGAACACAAAGAACATCTTAGGATGGTGTTGCAAACTCTTCGGGAACACCAGCTCTATGCTAAGTTTAGTAAGTGTGACTTTTTCAAGGAGGAAATTCAATATTTGGGTCATGTGATTACTAAAGAAGGAATTGCAGTTGATCCTGAGAAAATAAAGACTATCATGGAATGGCCCATACCCAAGGATGTAGCTGATATCAGATCCTTTATGGGACTAGCTGGTTATTATCGAAGGTTGGTGGAAGGTTTCTCAAGGATAGCCTAACCTATCACTTCCTTGCAGAAAAAGGGAAAGGCGTTTAAGTGGACAGCGGAATGTCAATAGAGCTTTGATCGGTTGAAGCACCTACTCACCACTGCACCCATCTTGAGTATAGCTGATCCTAATAAGGATTACGTTGTGTGTACTGATGCAAGTAAAGAAGGTGTGGGAGGAGTATTAATGCAGGAAGGGAAAGTAATTGCGTATGAATCAAGGAAATTAAAAGATCATGAGCAGAAATATTCTGCTTACGATCTAGAATTAACAGCTGTTATTCATGCGCTAAAAATGTGGCGACATTACCTCTTGGGGAGGAAATTTCTGTTGTTGACCGATCACCACAGCTTGACCAATTATTTCAGTCAACCTACCTTGAATGCAAGACAAGGTCGTTTGGCAGATTTCCTAAGTGGATTTGACTTCGAGATTAAGCACTTAAAAGGCAAAGAGAACCGGGTGGCTGATGCGCTAAGTCGAAAGGTGCAGTGTTTGTGTGAACTTTCAGTCAGCAAGTTGAGAAACACTCTGTTTGAGCAGATTAAATCAGCAGCAAATCAGGATCATGAATACCAACAGTTAAAATAGTAGGTACAACAATTAGTTAATGAAAAATTACAGCAAGGATATACACTAGACAGTGCTGGCATGTTGTATTTTAACAAAAGATTATATGTACCTGATTCAGATGACCTTAAGAATCTGATTTTGGATGAGTTCCATACTAGCCACTACACTGGCCATCCAGGGTACCAAAAGATGGTCACTACACTTAGGAAGGAATATTTCTGGCCCAGAATGAAGAAGCAAGTGGTTGAGTATTTGGCAAAGTGTTTAGAGTGCCAGTAGATTAAGGCAGAACACCAGCATCCGGCTGGGATATTGCAACCTTTGCCTATTCTGGAATGGAAATGCGAAACCATTTCCATGGATTTTATAACCGGTCTGCCACGAACGAAGAAAAACCATGATTCCATCATGGTGGTGGTTGATAAGTTGAGTAAAGCGGCACACTTCATACCCGTGCGGTCCACTTATAAGGTGGTGCAAATTGCTCACCTTTTTATGCAGAATGTATTTAGACTGCATGGGCTACCAAAAGTAATCATTTCAGACCGGGATGTAAAGTTCACATCCACCTTTTGGAGGATGTTGTTCGCTGAGTTAGGAACACAGCTGAACTTTAGCACAACCTACCACCCGCAGACCGATGGTCAAACCGAGCGAGTAAATCAAGTGTTGGAAGACATGTTGAGAGCGTATGTGATGATGAAACCAAACCAATGGGAAGAGTATTTACATCTGGTTGAATTTGCATAAAACAATGGGTATCATACCTCGACGCAGTTAAGCCCCTTTGAGGTTATGTATGGGCGAAAATGCCGCACACCCTCAAGTTGGGGTGGACTTGAGGATAAGCTGAGTTTGGGTCTGGAAATGCTTAAAGAAATGGAAGACATGGTGAAAAGGGTGCGAGCCAACTTGAAGGCTGCACAGGACATGCATAAAAGTTTTGCGGACAAGAAAAGAAGGTTTAAAGAATATCAGGTTGGTGACCATGTGTTTGTGAGGATCCAAGCAAGAAGAAGCACACTGCAATGGAGCGGATGTGCCAAGCTGGCTCCTCGGTACTTTGGACCTTTTCAGATCTTGGCTAGAGTGGGGTCAGTGGCTTACCAACTCACCTTGCCAAGCCATATTAGAATTCACAACGTTTTCCACGTTTCTGTTCTAAAGAAATATGTATACGATCCCAAACATGTGATCAAATGGCAAGATGTTCGGGTAAGAGTTAATCCCGTTGTTTTGAACATGTGGATACATTTAATGTAAACTGATTAAAATATTGATTGTCTGCAGGTCGAACCGGAAGGCGAGGTTCTGGTTGAACCACAGAGCATTCTTGACCAGAGAGAAGTGCGGCTGCGGAAACGGGTTATTACCCAAATTAAAGTGTTGTGGCAGCACTATGGGCCTGAGGAGGCTACTTGGGAAGACGAGGAACTTATGAGGAAAGCTTACCCAGACTTATTTAAAGGGAATAGACATCGGGACGATGTCCAATCCCAGGGGGGGAAGATGTGATGGCCCCGTAAAACATGTAATTATGAAAGTTACTAGGGTAAGAAACTAATGTGAACAATTAATTATTGTGTTAAATGATATTATTTTATTTTATGAAATGGAAGATATTTTTGGAAATGCCGGCAGTCCCCTAAGGGAGGATTTCTAAAGAAAAGAAACAGTTATAAAACTGAAAATGAAACTAACCCTTCAGCCAGGAAAAGTCCTGGGAGGGGAAAACCCCTGGTCTGTTGTGACAGAGAGGGGGAGAGATTCCAAGAAAAAGAAAAGAGAAAGAAAAGGAGGATTAAGTCTGGTAAGGACCAGATAACCCTAGCACAATAGTGCATGAGTCTTGTAGAGGGCTGCAGGCCTGCAAGACAGCTCGGGGGGAGAATCCTACGTATCAATGGATCTCATGGTTGGGTGGATAAGAGCAATTAAGTGAATGCAGGTGAACTTCTGGAGTATTAACTCCTGTAGTTGGTAGTCCAGGTACGAATTATTCACCAGATTCAGATTACCTTAATCAGCAATTTGGGTAAATAGAAGGAAAGTAGATGAATCCAAGTCTCTGTTGCTATATAGAGGTAAAAGAATGTTTACTATAGAAAACAGTACTATGAGCATTTCAGTACTAGTTATTAAAGCAAAAGAACAGAGACTATCTGCTATAAGCATTGCAATTAAATGCATGAAAACTGATGCATATTAACAGAACAGAAACCAGTGCATGCCTTCTGTATAGAAACCGAAGCGTGCTATATACATAGAACTCGTACAAATTCTGGAAGATCATAACTGTATGCAGGTGTGAAGTGCATGATATAAGAATGCATTTAACTGTATAACAGCAGAAGGACTCGCTGAAAACTGTAGCAGTAGATTGATTATAGAGAAACAGAACAACCAAGAAATCTTTACGATTCTAGACAAACAAGAATGACATACTGAGACAGTACCATTATCTATAACATATAATGAAGCCGTAACCAGAGATTTAACCAAACCCTGTACCGAGGGTGTACTGTTCATATATTCGTAACAAGGGTTTACATTAATATATTTGAACTAAGGGTTACGTTCATATATTTGAAATAAGGGTTACATTCATATATTTGAAACAAAGGTTACATGCCATTTACATTCGAAACAAGTATAAACCACCAAATGTATTACCACCCGTCTGAACGCATTCGACTCAAAGTGCGGGGTTGATACTATTATCCATAAGGCAACATGATGTCCCCGGACAATAGAACCCCACCGTGGTAACGGCCATGTAGCCGCTGTACTAAAAGACATGTCCAATGAGCAATTGTGGAACTGTTAAGATAAGCCCTTAACTAAAAATAATGCCAATCTGCGAACCGAAGGAAATAAAATAACTGTAAATTCAAAACGAGCTCAGACATGTCTATGAACCAACGTAATACACGTATAAAACAAAGATCTAGTGCCAACAGAAGTAGATGAATAAATGTACATATCGTATTCAAGGGAAAAGCATATTGACTTCATGATAACAGGAACCCTGATGGGTATAAACAGTAAAATAACCAAATATCCAGAGAGCCGAAGAGAACTCTCATTCTTTCATAAATTACAGACAAAAGCTTGCGAATCATTGTTCAACATTCTTGACACTATGAAAGACAGAAGGAAGTAAAAGCCTGAGATCCTTGAGTCGATTTGGTTCCGGCCATGAGACCGTGGACCCTTAACAAATATACATATACATGCAACCTGGCATAATGCCCAATCAGCTATTTAACATAAGATGGTAGAGACCATGAGAACGCAGGTACCGTCATGGTGTGGCCGACCGCGTTTCGAGTCCAGGGTTTGTCCGAGTATATAACCCTGAGGCATTAAAGGAACCTCCATGAGGAACTCCTTCGGCTAAAAGAATCAACTTAAAACCTTGTGCAAGAACAAACCCTCACCTGTCAACTGTAATGCAAGATCTGTATCAAGTTGCTATGGGGTAAATACCTGGAGGAGCCATAGTTGCTTATTATCTGTTGAATGGCTGAAGATTCGTAGTATAAACCCTATCACAATAAAAGCAATGACATTAGTTCAATCTGAGGTATACAGAAATAATGAACCGGTAGTAAATGCAAATACTGTGTAGATATTTATAATCCAAGTAGCTGAAGAAGAAATTGTAATCGGTGGACCATGGTTATGGGGATACCTGGAGGTAGCGTTGCAGAACTGGTAGCTGAAGTGAGGGGGTTACCACCGAGCTGAGCAGCATCCAACCTTCCGAAACGTGTGCAAATGGACTAAAAAAACATAGCTCAGTGGTATATAAACCACCAGTAAACCCTTGGGTGCATTCGGACCCTTCGATCTTAACTTATCATCCACACCGTTCAATCGATTGAGAGCTTGGCGCGTAAAACTCTAGCGCTTTAACCAAAGTATCACGTGGCCTCCGCACGGAAGTTGCCACTTGGTGATGGTAGGTGAGGGGAGTAAGGATTCCGTGCACCATCTGGCACCGGTGACGGGGTTAGCCATTAACTTAGCCCCCAAATTCGTAAAGGTTGCCAATTCGGTCATGAGCTTTAACTTAAGGAAGGAACCTTAGTCCAGTAGAAATTGATATACATTGTGTAATTACAGCAGCACTTTTATACCATGGAAAGCGATGCTTTGCATCATAATTACTTTATATTCGGATGGATGAACGGTAAAGTAGTAGGACTATGATATCTATTTAAATTTTTTTTATTATAACTATGGATAGATCGTGACATAACTGAAGAGGAAGAATCCCTTTCGAAAGTTTTGTTCTTCTTATTTAGTAGGATACACATATTATCTTCAAATTCTTTTCTAGTTCATAGGTGGGCTACTCCCATTAGCTAAGGAAGGACAATAACTAAGGTGCTTATCTCCTTCTCATTTTCACCACCTGAAGCTGCAAGCTCAGGCCCTCCCGCTTGTCCTCTAAATTTAGAGGTTCAAGCAATTCTTTTAATAATATTCATAATTCTATTTCAAGTTTCATGTATACCATGGTTATATATTTATTTTTTTGGCTAGAAAACACTATTTTTGTCTTTGTTCAAGTACCTAATCATTTATTAACATAAACCCTTTGTTTCAAGTTATATTGACTATGAGCATAATACTTGTTCTATTACAAAATACCTTAACTCAACAGCTTAACCACTTCTATTTCCAAACATACAATTATTTATGAGTATACATAATTATATTCAAGAACTTGTTATCAATTAGCATAAGCACTTCTCTTTGATATGCAATTAGCTTACAAAAAGTAAAAAAAATACTTATCCGTTCTCACAAAGGCTACTATTTGGTGAAGAAGAACTATAATTTACCAAATTTCTTCCCAACCTTGAGGCTACTATTTGGCACAGAAGAACTATAATTTATAGAATTTTCTTCCCAACCTTGAGACTCACTTCAAAGCTTGAATCTCCCCCTGAGTTGTTGCTCAATGTAGTAATGTAGTAAGACTAGCAGTCTTTTTCATAGCCATCTGGTCTTCACCCAACAACCATCTGGTCTTCACCCAACATAGTGTAACTAGCAGTCTTTTTCATAGCCATCTGGTCTTCACCCAACATAGTGTAACTAGCAGTCTTTTTCATAGCCATCTGGTCTTCACCAAACATAGTTAGCCATCTTCACCAAACATAGTTAGCCATCAAATATAGTTAGCCATATCCAAACATAGTTAGCCATCTTCACCAAACATAGTTAGCCATCTGGTCTTCACCAAACATATAGCCATCTGGTCTTCACCAAACATAGTTAGACATCTTCACCAAACATAGTTAGCCATCAAAGATAGTTAGCCATCTCCAAACATAGTTAGCCATCTTCACCAAATATAGTTAGCCATCTCCAAACATAGTTAGCCATCTTCACCAAACATAGTTAGCCATCAAACATAGTTAGCCATCTGGTCTTCACCAAACATAGTGTATAAACTCTGTATAACATATCAACACAAAGATTTTTCCTTTAGTCTCTTCTCTCCTATTCCTCTCCTCTCCTATCTCAAGTACCCCCTACCCTCTTTATATTTGAAGAATAAATTTTCTCAGAAGTAGTTAGGGATAGGTAACTTCCTACCGTAACTACTTGACATATGAGAGTTTACATGTAAGCCATAAAATTATTGCTTTATGCAGATTTAATCAAAATAATAATATTAGAACTTAAATAGTCATGTTAAGTTTGTTTAACTTGCAATAATTAAATAATTACAATTACTCAAGTCATCACACCATTTTAGGGTTTCTTGTTTTCCTGATGATGCAATGGTCAGATTGCTGAAGTCTAAGACCTAGATGGAATATAACTCTTTATTTCTTTTTTGGCTGGTATCGTTTAAAATTTTAATTATAGTTCTTTGTATTTTAGACTTGGTGTATGAACTTTATTTGTGACAAACCTTGTGACTGTATTGATAATTTAAAATAAAGAAAAAACCCTCATTTTTCCAATGGCTAAAAGTTATACATATTGCATTCATGTCTATCGTTCTCTTTTCTTTACTCTACTCTAGTTTCCTACTTGTGTTTCATATTTGGTTCTCTTTTCTTTACTCTACTCTAGTTTCCTACTTGTGTTTCATAATATGGGTTGGAGCTTGTTTCTAGTAATATGGACTGGAAACATGACAACTGAACCATGATAAATTTTTACACGTATAATACTTTGATTTATAATGGTATTTATCTTGTCTTCAATCTCCTATGTACTTGGTTGATAAGTTTATTATATTTCATAGGGTATTCTTATACTACCTCAAAAAATTACCTACTATACCATAGGAGTATACTGTGTTGATGATTCTGAACCATTTTTATACACATTTCTTATCAGTAATATATTTCAACAGTAACAAATAGAAGTGAAATAGAATTGTTCTCTAAGGGTTTTGATCCTAAGCTTGTCATTGGTTTCTTCCTTTTCATTTAAAATCTTTTTATTGCATTCTTAAAAGAGATAATATATCATCGATTAATGAATAGTCTAATCATTACTTCACTATGTACATATGTTTTTAGAAGTTCACTTATGAATTACAAAAGTATTCTTGGAATTTTAATATACATACCCATGTTTTTAGAAGTTCACTTATGAATTACAAAAGTATTCTCGGAATTTTAATATACATACCCATTTTCAAAAAGCTGAATGAGTACAGATACAATTATATATGTATATAATTTCACTGTAACCCATATCCAACTCTGCTAGAATCGCAAACAAATGGAATAATCAATTTAATCTACGAGAATACTTTAAGTAATCCATACTTCCTTACCCATAATGTATGGGTAAATTACTGATGTGTTTCCTATGAGGGCTTTTCCTTATAGACATTTGTGTTTGATTAATAGAAGTCTATTTTAATATTCACTATGATATATGTTATATACACATGTATATATGTGTATATCTTTTTATTGGGGTAAAGTTAACAATATTTTAAAATATGCAAGTTTAAAATACATTGGTTAATGATTAAAAGTAATTCATTCCCTCATGTACTTTAAGAGAAATATTTATTTTTCCCTTTAATGCACTGCATGGTATAATCTCTAACTTGTATCACAATTTGATAATATAATAGATAGGTTTATTTTACTTATCAATCTCAGCATAATAAAGAGTACATATAAAACAACCAAAATTTAAATTAAAGGATGACTATATCTATGCATGCAAATCTTGTCTCATATACAGTGAATTCTTTAATTCATAATTTAATATGGCTCCTCACCATAATGACATTAAACAATCATAGGATTCAACATGTAAAGAACAAACAATCATATGTCTAACCATAATTATCTTCTTGGGAAATAATAAGGAACAAAGCACATTCTTCTTAATCATAAATTGTCACCAATAATTCCCCCCGATGTCAAACCTTCTTGCCTCCAAGAATAAACAACCTTCTTTTATTCCTCTATGGTTTTCTTATTAAACTTCCTAGCAGATTATTTCCTTAGCATCATCTTAATTTAATGGTCTACATCCTTTAGTTACCTAGCCTTTCTGTTTTTATTTAAGAAAAACTATTTCTTTTTCTTAAAAGGATGCCTTTTTCCCCAAATGTTCTTTATTTTTCTTTTCAAGGAACTTAAAATTTATCTCCAGCGATGTATTTAACATGATCTTTCTCTCCCATTATGCAAATTTATTTAGTAACTTTATCCTAGGGATTTTTTGGAGAATTTTTTGGGAAGGTCCATCATGTGGACTTTACCACTAATTTTTTTATAAATTGCAAAGAAGTCTCTGATACTCAAGCTCGCTTTCATGAATATTCCCAAACAACTCATTTATTAACTTAATAAAATAAAACTAAATTACATAATCAAATAGTTTTAAATCCTAGCTTCCATAGTCATTAACTTTAAACAATACTTCAATAGTCTAAAAAAAGCCATGCCTTAAAAAGAAAAACAGAAACGTGTCACACACCCATGATGACATGGATTGAGATTTTGGAGGAGGACACAACTACAATTCCTGGTAAATTGTTGATGAATCATGCTAATAGTTAGATCTATCAATTGGAACTCCCATGTGGAAAGAGGTTAGATATGGTCACATCAACCCCACCTAACATTCAAGCCCAATTTGGATCAAAATCAAGTAAGTATAACATCAAATATATTTGAAGCCGTAGGGGGATATTTCTCAATACACATGACTATCAATCCTTTTGTATGGTAATTTATCCATGCATTCACTTTACTTGACCTAATCCCCATGATTTGATATTTAGTTTCTTCACCTTGAGTTTGGTGGAAGGAACAATAATCAAATATTTAATCAAGATCATAGATTCATTTCTAATATGTTAATTCTAACCTCATGTGTAGCATACCATTCTTTTGCATCAAGGATTTAGATCAAGAATGATTAGGTCCAATATGACCAAGTAACTCTTATGAAAAAATGAAATTCGTTAAACAAAAATTGAAGATTGTTAATTATACACTTGCTAACAATATCAAGATACATGAGATAATGAAACTAGAGGACTCTATGTTAGTTAATTATTTTTCAAGAAAAAATATTAGGGTTGGGGTTGTTGCCTTAATTTATATATTCCATAAAATCTTGGTTCCATGATTAGATACCCACAGTAAGTTATGTTTTATGATGAGGTTTAATATCTAGTTTGGACATTAGGGATATAGAGGATATTGAAAATCTCCTTCAAAAAAGGAGGAGGTGGGGTTTGTGGGTCCTATATCTTACGAAATCACATCTAGATTTTAAAGCCCATTCATCACACATCAACTTTACTTTAGTTTCATTTTTGTGTCTTCAATAGGTTTTTAAAGGAATTGGAAAACATTAAAGTTTTTCTGATGACGTGTATAGCTTTTTTCATGACTTTAGCTATATCGATATGGATAGGATTCTAGTGGGACTTAAAATATAACAAGGTTTTGTTGATTCTATTACAATATGTAAGGATCACCAATTTTACTCTCAATGCTTCAACTATGAAGGGATCCCTTTTAAATGTGGCCTAGTTCTTGAATATGTGTATCTATCTGGGAACTTTCCTCTCTAGGCCAAAAATAAAATGTGAATTTGTAAATATTATTAATGAAAAAAATACTTAGCCCAATATCCTCGAAAGAAGTTTCCCTTTTAGATTTCATAAAAAACCTCATCTAAAGGAAATTATGTGTCTACCACAATAGAAAATGAGGTGCAAACCCTTTATCATGAGCATCCCGTCATTCATATCCAAAGTCCAACCTCTCACTATGTTTGAAAATAATTCTAATGAAGTTAATTTTAGGTCTTGTAAAATAGAATTAGAGAATGAATTCTTTGATCAACCTATTTATTTCTTACCTAGCTTCATAAGGATCACATTTCATAACCCCCTTATCTGAGTACTTTCAATGGATAGGGTTGGGGGTGTATGTTAAGAAAAAAACTCCAAAGTTCATCATCACATCCCTTAAGAAGATGTTGGAATAAGAAATTATAGGTGATCACAAAACCTTTGATGGTATCAAATACAAACTAAGACTTAAGTCCATTGGTCAAGTATTAGGAAGGATGGAGATAATCTCAAAACCCCTACAAGAGAAAGGATCCAATGCAATATAGAGCATTAGAAAATATTTCCTTTCTTGAACTAAAAAATAAGAAAATTATAATGTTATAAGTGTACAAAAGGAATATTTGATTAGGTCGCTTAGATAAAATTCTTCTAGCCACATTTCCAGTTCATATTCCTAATCCTCAATTATAGAGGACTAGTTAATTCCTCAAATAAATTAGCTATGAAAAGGTTAATCAAGATTCATATTACTTTTATTGTCTTCTTACAAGATGATAGATGAGGATAATGTAGTTCAATATTTATCCAAGTCCTTAATGAGGTGAAATTTCATCTTTATTGAAGCTTTAGGAAGATATGGGGTGAAGATATTGGGGTGGAACATGAGATTATTCTTATATTCTTACACCTTTTATTTTTCATCCTAGATATGGCTCTCTGTCCTTTCTTTATATATTTGGAAAGAAATTTCTTTCTTGACTATTTATTCTCCTCTCTCTATGTGGAAGGAATACTATAATTTTTTTTTTAACAACCTTTGGGTTCATAAAGGAATAGTGATGGCTAGAGTAGACTAGAACTTCTGCCTTAGTGCATACAAAATGTATGGGTCAGTGACCCATGCTACTCGTTGATCTAATTTCTTCATAATTAATTTGATGGGAAGGATTGTTGGATATATAACCCTAAAAATTCACTCAAAATTGGACCAATACGAATAATGGTAAAGAAACAATTACAAATAGGTTAGATTATATTTTTCCTTTTAAAGATTTCCTTAACGAGGAAACAAAATTTGGTAGAGGCTTTCGATTAGCATTGTGAGGGCGGGTGATATTTGATCAAAATCCAATTATTATTGTGATTACACCTACCTAAAGGAAGTCATTCAACCCTTTTGAAATAAACCGTGAATGGTTGATGGAAGAGGACATTGTGAGAAAAATCAAATATTATTGGAAATCCTTTGAAAACTCTACTAATGAATCAACAACTATCCAATTCTGCCAAAACTTGAAAATTTTCAAGTAGGTGGTAATCCTATGGCCTAGGTAGAAAAAAAGTATAATCATAGATATTCAAATAAGGTTGTTTTTTTTTTTTATCCTCTAGATATATTAGGGGTGGGTTTAGGTTTTTGAATAAAAGTCAATAAACTATGAAAATCTATCGTGAGAGAAAAACAAGAGAAATGTATTGTTACAAAGAGAAACAATGGTGTCTAAATAGTAGGGAAATATGGCTTTAGGAAAGTGATGATAATACAAAATGTTTCCATATATCTTCCAACTATATGGAAAACATAATTGAATATTGAGAAAGGGAGTGGATCTTAGGATATGACTCATGGGTTTCTTTTAAATCACCTTTAAAACGACGCATTTCTTTCAATCCCTACTCAAACATGATTCTTGTGTAAGTATAATATAAATTATCCATTGATTTAGCTTCTTCCATGTATTCATCAAACTAGAGGATAATCAAGATTTTATGGAGGTGATGGGAATAAGGAGCTTTTTGGAACTCTCAAAATATTCTCAAAGGACAAAAGTCTTAAGAAAGGTGGTGTCCCTATAAAACTATATTTTTCATTATGATTTTATTAAATAATATCTTAAAGAGTCATGGATGTCTCAACATTTCTAAGATAAATTTTGGTAACCATCAATACTATCGTTACAAAACTTATTCCAAAGTTTTATAACCCATATTTTTATGAAAACCCTCACCCAATCCCCTTATGAAATTTCATTTACAAACAATCTAGAGAATTATCTCAAGTAAGATCAAATATATCCTTTATCGTCACTTCCCTCCTAAGAATTTCAACTTCATATAAGGGAAGCAAATGTATGAGGTAGTGCATGTTTCTCAAGATGTTTTATGCTTGACAAAGACTAAAAATTTAAAGGTAATGACTATAAATGTATATATTCAACAAGATCTTAACAAAGTGAGTTTTATTTTCTTAAGGCTAAACCTCATCCACATTGGATTCAATCATTAGTTTTTATTATAGGTATAAAGATTTACAAATCATTTTTCAAAATTCATGTTGATGGAATCATCCACACCCTCAGGCCCACTCCCCTAACCCTTCTTCAAACTACAAAGTATAATTAGGTATGTATTTTCACTATTCTCACTTCGCTTTCTTCTGGTTCAATAGACTCATTAAGGCATCCTAAACAAGTGGAAACTTCAAAAATATTCTCATAGAAAACTCTTGCACATCATTTATTATTTAATTTTTCAAGATGATATCATTATTTTTTAGAATGACACCAAAATAATTCTTGATATGAAAGAAATTATATATTTCTTCTATCTAACCACTCATCCAAATATCATTCTAACCATATCAATTATTTCTTTATGGGGTTATTTGAAGAAAACTAAATTATATATCTCCTTGCTTTTTTCCTTTCGTATAATGAATATTTATGCTAGTTTCAAATATGTAGGTTTTAATTTAAGGTCCAATATTTTTCTACAGCGGTGATTATGAGTGGCTAATTATGAAGGTTGAGAAAAGAATCAATAGCTAGTGAATAAATGGATTTCCCATGGAGGAATATTGATTCCAATTAATTTAATCCTCAAGGATGTCCTAGTCTACTTGGTAATCCAGTTTCCAAATCCCATAATGTGTCTTAGAGTGGATCAAGTATTTATTTTATCATTTCATTTATGTAAGAGAGAGAGAGGGGTGGTTAGAGTATCCTAGAGAAAAAAAATCCAATTTCAAAATAATGAGGCAGTTGGGGTCTCGAAAACATTTTCAACTTCATATACTAGTTATTATAAATTAACCTTTTGGATACTTCTAGGTGTGTGTCATCAAAGATAAGTACGTATCCCCGATTTCTATGGATAATTGGGTTAGGAATACAAATTATTGGAAAATGGCTAGTATGGTATGTTGGGAAGGGAGATAATGCTTAGGTAGGAATGAAGATAATGGATTTAGAGAAAAGACTCTTTCAAATTGTTATCCTCACTCACATATGATCTCAAATTTTAATTCTATTACACTTTAAGGCTCATTGCAATGGGAGCCTTTGATAGGAAACCAAAAGAAAAATGGCTCACTTCCAAGGAAAAATGTCTCATGGAAGAGAATGAGGATAGTTGGGAGGTCTATATTGATAGCATTAGTAAGTTATTTATCATTTTGACTGAACAATAAGGTGAGATTAATTGTTCACTAAACCCTTCTATGTGATAGAAGCCAAATCTCAATTATAATTCTCTTCAATAAAAGGTAAAGAAAACCCACCAACCTAGTGGGGGAAACTAATTGTAGGAATTTACAGGGTAAGTTCCTCAGAAAGAACACCAAAAGGACACCACTCACAACAGATCACAAATCAATACACCAGTATTTTGACGTGGTTAAAACCCTCAGAGAGGGAAACAATCCACGGCCTGCACCAACGTGGCTACTACAGGCAATTTATTAATAAAAGAATGAAAATTTACATAAGCTTCTCTCATGCACGGTTAACCTACAAATGACCCTCCATGCGCTTTAAATAGAATTCATGGACCAATCGGGTGTCAAGCCACGGATCAAGTGTGGGTAATACCGAGGAGAGAATGAACCGTCGGATCACTACATATCGTGACCGTCGGATTGTAAGTTACAAAATGTACAACGGTAAAGAAACACACTTTACCTAACTCTATACCTAACTCTTTACTAGACCAAGTTGAACTTAACTATTTCCTATGTGTCGGAATATCCTAACATCCCCCCTTAAGAACAACTTGGGATAGGATTGAAGGATTTACAAATATGACACCATAGGAGAAGGAAGGAGGCACTAGAGCCTATCCCCCCTTAGTGACAACTTCCTGAACTCCAAGCATATATCGAAGTTTAGTGAACTTCGCCTCTGTGAGAGCCTTTGTGAAGATGTCTGCAAACCTGATCATCTGTTGAACAATATTGCACTTCAAGAACATGGTCATGAATGAGCTTTCTGATGAAGTGCATGTGAAGTTCAATGTGTTTGCTGCGCTGATGCTGAACTGGATCTTTGCAAAGCTGAATGGCACTTTGATTATCACCCCAAAGTGTAGTCGGATGCTGCTGCTCAAAGCCAAATTCTGATAGGATCTGACGAAGCCACAAGGCTTCCTTACTAGCTTCCACGGCACCACGATACTCTGCTTCTGCTGACGAAAGAGAAATGGCAGCCTGTTTCTTACAAGCCCATGTAATAGGTCCTAAACCAAGAGTGAAAACATAACCGGCAGTAGACTTCCGATCATCAGGGTCACCAGCCCAATCAGAATCAGTGAAACCAACTAATAGAGGAGCTGCTTTGGCACTGTAATGAATCCCAAACTGTACTGTACCTCGAACATAACGAAGTATTCTTTTAGCTACTTTCCAATGACTTTCACGGGGGTTTTGCATAAACGAGCAACAAGGCCAACAACAAAGGAAAGGTCAGGACGAGTATGGGTTAAATACAAGAGTTTTCCTACAAGTTGACGGTATAAGGTAGCATCAACTTCAGGAGAAGTACAAGAGACTGAAAGTTTGACCCCAGACTGAAAGGGAGAAGGGGCTGGCTTACATTCTTCCATGTGAAAATGACGAAGAATATCACAAGCATACTTGGACTGGGAAACGAAAATACCCTCCTTGGATTGCAAGACTTGAAGACCGAGAAAATAGTGTAAGTGTCCTAAGTCTGTCATTTCAAATTTCTTTTTAAGGCTGGACTTCACATGGTTTATAAGGTTCGGATCACTACCAGTAAGAATAAGATCATCAACATAAAGAACAAGGATGATAAGAGAGTTGCCCACTTTCTTGGTGTAGACAGTATTGTCAGAATAACACCTAGAAAAGCCAGATTCTAAAAGAAAGCTATCCATTTTGGCATACCAAGCCCGAGGAGCTTGCTTGAGACCATAAAGAGATTTCTTAAGTCGACATACAAGGCTGGAGTCTGTTTGGATGAAGCCAATGGGTTGTTCCATATAGATTTCTTCATGCAAGTCCCCATGCAAGAAGGCAGATTTAACATCCATCTGATGGACTTCCCATTTTAAAGAGGCAGCAAGGGAAAGAACAAGGCGGATAGAGTTCATTTTGGCAACAGGGGAGAAGGTTTCAGTGTAGGCAATGCCTTCAACCTGTGAAAAGCCCTTAGCAACAAGACGAGCTTTATGTTTATCAACTTTCCCATCTGGTCCATACTTGGTTCTGTAAACCCATTTACATCTAACAAGTTTGCGTCCCTTTGGTAGAGGAACAAGATCCCATGTATCATTTGCCAACAATGAATGATATTCTTCATTCATAGCTACTTCCCAATGTGGCTGGCCTGAAGCTTCTGCAAAAGTGTCAAGATCATGATTTACTGGAGCTTGAGCCAGTAAAGAAGAGGCTCTTTCAAACTGAGAACGTGTACGTCGCTGATCTGTAGGATCACCGGCAAGATCACCTACTACATCCCAAGTAGCACGGACCCATCTTGGAAGTTGAGGATCCTGAGAAGGTGGGGGAGGATTGTCATCCTCACTTTCATCATCTGAAGAAGAAATGTTTTCAAAAGTAGAAGAGATAGGAAGAGGTGGCACATCCGCCGGACTAGGCTCGCAGGCCGATTTATTTTCATCAAATTTTACATCTCTTCTAATGATAACATTTTTGGACTTAAATGGAATAAGTCTATAACCTTTTACATCTTCAGAATATCCAACAAAAGTACATTCTCACTCTTAGGTTCTAAAGCTTTATGCTTTTCATCTGGAATATGGGCCCATGCTTCACTTCCAAAAACACGAAAGTGACTTACATCTGGTTTAATGGAACTCCAAGCTTCTTCTGGAGTGATATTCTTTTGAACCTTAGTAGGAGTGCGATTTATTATATAATTTGCACAATTAATTGCTTCGGCCCAAAAACTAAGACTGAGTCCTTTAGATTGCAGCATACAATTAGCCATTTCCTTTAAGGTGCGATTTTTTCCTTTCAGCTACACCATTTTGTTGTGGAGTGTATGGAACAGTATGTTGCATTTGAATTCCATTTTCGGTGCAAAAGTTGATGAATGTGTTTTTAACATATTCTCCACCATTATCAGTTCTTAGCTTAAGAATTTGATGTCCAGATTGTTTTTCAACAAAGGCTTTGAAGGCCAAAAATGTGTTAAATACTTCGGTCTTGAGTTTTAAGAAGTATACCCAAGTGCGTCTGGAGAAATCATCAATGAAAGTTAAGAAATACTTGCAGCCAGAGAATGAAGCAACAGGAAGTG